>ML433258.1:91392-132394 GCA_005239525.1 Nicotiana knightiana
TTTTCCCCCCCCCCCCCCCCGCCCTTAGTCACAAGCTTGATTCCAAGCTAGGTGCCCAGGTCATAACGTCAAAGTGGCAAAAAAAGTGGTAAAGTTGACGTGTGTCGTGCCACGACGTTAAATGCGGCTCTTGGTGAGAGGCAACCCATCATTTTTTATATTTTTTCGTCATTTTTGAAATTTTTTTAGAATAGCTTATTATATTTTTTCTAACCAATCTGCCAAGTTTCAAAATTTTTGGAGTTGATTTGAGCAGGTCGGGCTAACCGGGTGGCCAAACGTAGTGCAAAAGAAGCAACAAAGAATCACCGGGCAACACTGCATCAGTATGTGATGCCCATGTCTCCTGTCTGAGATCGCAAATATGCTACTTAGGGCAAAAATGCGATCGCAGAATTCACAGTGAAATTGCACCAAATTCTAATGAAACGCGATCGCAGGAGACGGTTCGCGATCGTGAAACTTTGAGAATTTTCGTGCTCTACGCGATCGATTGAACCTACTCGCGATTGAGTCCCTTGGAGAAGTTAACACACTGCGATTGCAGTACTACATTCGCAATCGTGGGGAACATGTAAGTTGTAAAAATTAAAACACTGAGTTATTTTTTTTACTCGCCCACTTTTGCTGTAAACTCAGAACAAAAGAAAAAATATTCCCCTGCTCCCTCGAGCCCCTGAACCATGCCCAAATAAATTTTGCTTCAACTTCCTTGCATCATTCGGTCATCATCATCCTGGTATGTGAATTTCTAACCTGAATGCTTCATCTATTTTCAATATTTGCGGAAAATGATAGGATAGGCAGCCTTAGTTGCAAACTATAGGGCTTGAAAATTTTGTGATTTTGTTAACGGATAGTGCTAATATCCTTATGTGCTTGGTTGTTATGGGAGTTTGGTTGAGTGTAAGAGTGAGCATGTGTGTAAATTTTGAGGGTGATTAGTTATGTTTGGGTGGTCTAAAAATGCTAAGAAAAAGGAAACCCACCATTTTTATGTTGAAATGCTCAGGTGAACTGATGTTGGGCGAAGAAGACGACCTTTGCGATCGCGATACCCATCTCTTTGATCGTGTAGGTCTAAGTCTGTTGGTTTCTTGATCACCCATTGCTATCGTGTAAGACTCTTTGCGATTGCGTAGTGTTACCAGCTGGGAAGCAGCAGCTTATTCAGCGCGATCGCGTGAAATGGGTTGCGATCGTGTGGCTTCAACGCTTTTGTTCATCGCGATCGCGACTCATTCTCTACGATCGCGGTTCTTTATACCCCAGGAAGAAAAATAGTGTTCTTGCAAAATGTTGTTTCGAATGATTTTTAAACTGTTTCTTTGGCCTAAATACCCCTAATTGCATTGCTTTAAGTGCCCATATGATTGTTTGACATTATTAATATTTTTGTAGGCACTTTGCGCTATCAAAATGGACTCGACACCAATTGAAAATGCCCAAATACCCTTTGCACAAGCTGCCGCAAAGGAGTATTTTGATGCCTCCATCTTTTCTTCCCTTAGATTCTCTAAGCGATATGACAAGCAATTATCCAAAATCATGATTAGGGAGATAGGCATACTCCTGACCGACCTTGACGACTGATGGCCCGAGTTCCATGGGAGATTAATTACGAGTGGATGGATGTGTTTTGCAGTTGAGCCCAGGCCAGCCAACCATGAAGTGGTCAGAGAGTTTTATGCCAATGCCGTAGAGACGGACTTCAACAATAAGTTCATGGCTACTGTCAGGGGCAAGAAAATCCAGTTTAGTCCAGAGGCAATCAATGCACATTATAATCTACCCAATGCTGACAACCAGGTGTACCGAGATGGAGCCCAAGAACTGGGCACCCAGTGGTACATTGATCATTTGCATGGTGGACAGGTGCCCAACTGTATAAAGAATCACTCCAGGATCGAGTCTTCAAAATTCACTGCGGAGGCCAAGACTTGTCTCTCCATCATCTGTGCTCGCGTCATCCCTTCCAAAAATGAGACTGAGGTGACAATTGAGAAGGCGAGAGTGATATTTGCTATCATGGAGGGTATCCCGGTGATTGTAGGTTAGCTCATCGCTGATGAGATAACAGAGGTGGTAGCAGAGCGGATCAAGTGCCTATTATTTCCATCCCTGATCACCCATCTCTGCTACGATGCAGTGGCGGTGCCAAAGCCCATAGAAAAATAGAAGAGTCCGGAAAAGCTCATCCACCCCCTGTTGAAAAAGGGATCTGGAAATGCGCTGAAGAAGTGAAGGATCGATGTAGCATCTCCTACCTTTGGCCAGTTCACGGGAACCATTGAGATATTTGATGATCCTGCAACTGCCCCTGGGACTTCCACAGCTATCACACCACTGGAGCAAGGGCCGCTTACTCTCAGGTACAATTCTAGACAAGTCTATGGAGTGGAAACACAGGTCCGCCAGCTTGTCGCTGGCCTTCCTTCTGCACCACCCGAGGAGGGCACTTCTGCAGGTTCAGCTAGCCAGGCAAGGCTCCCGACTGGCTCCAACCTTGCCATCAAAGTCAAGGTGGGAAAGAATGAAAGTAGTTAGCGGAAGCACAGGGAGTACGAGATGAAGAAGAGCAAGTTCCTCACCAAGATCATGAGCACGTTCAGGAAAATCTGTGACCCGGATGAGGCTGAGGATGAGGATTTCGAGCTTGCACTTCCCAGTTCTTCCAGTGATGAGTGATGCCACCCAGGGAGCACCCGCTTCATTTTCTTCTTATCTTGCATAGTTGCATTGGGGAGAATGCAATATTTTTGGTTGGGGGTGGCTCTTATATGATTGTGTGGAACATTGAAATTTTTATTTTTGGTTGATTATGAACTTGTGTAGATTGGTGGATATTTTTAGTTTATTAATGATATTCTCTTTCTTTTTATAGTTTTCTTGTTTTGGTTTGTATTTTTGTTTATATATAGTAGCATCATTCCTTGGTTTCTTTCTACCATGGTTCTTTTCCAAGGAAATTATTTTCGTTGAACCAGGTGAGTTTTCCCCATGATGGATGGCTAGACAACTTTCTTAAGGGATTAGTCTTGCCTAGTTGTGAATAAATTGGTTTTGGGGTGTAATCTCGTGCCCATAAGCCAACATGTGACTTGTTTGGTACACATATGATTTAAACCTTGGCATATGTTATTTTTTTAGATTTCAAATAAAAAAAAAGAGAGATATATATGAAGCAATAACAATGCACCTTGTTGTGATTTTTAGATTCTAATTTTGGATATTTTATTGACTAAAAAGCTTTTTAGGCTATATGTGACTTCCTTGAGTTTCATTACTTCCAATTGGATTTTGGATTTGTATTCCATTTGAGTCTTCATGTGCCATGTGTGGTGAGCTTTAGTTGTAAAATTCTTTTGCATCATTTGTAGTCTAGAACTTGCCCGGTATGTGCTTCAAGGCGAAATCTTAGAGTAACTTGGTTTCAAAAATGATATTAGGCCTTCCTTGAACCATTTTTTGTGCCTAAATTTCCTACCAATAAATATTTTCCCTAGTCACCCCTTTTGAGCTTTTTAACTTTTTCTTTGGCAACCATGATACAAACTTATTATTGATTTTCTTGTAAGAACCATACCCTCCTAAGTGATTTCAAGTATGAATATAGGCTAATAGCCTAAGTTGGGGGGAGGNAGTTGAAAAAGTTGTGATATGGAGGCTTCTTAAAAAAGTAAAAGTGTTGTAAAGCAAATTGAATACAGATTGAATAAAAAAAAGAGGAGAAAAGAGAAGAAAGACTGAAAAAAGAAAAAAAACTTCTTGAAGGAAGTGAGCTTTAATTGTTAAAAAAGTGTAGTGCTTAGGGAGATTTGAATCATTCTTGTGTCACACCTTGACCAAAAGCCTAAACTACAACCATTTAACTCCTAGTTGATTTTAAACCAAGTATGTCTACATTAGTGGAGAAATACATAAAGGGCAAGCCTATGGTACTACTTGTGTGCATTTGAATATCTTTGTGTGAGAGAGAGTTGAGTCTTCTATTTGACATCCCTTCTATGTTCTGAATTGCAAATTGTGAGTTTGGGATTCTCTCTTAAAGTGTGAGGGAACATGAGACTCGAGTTGTGAATTTAATCCCATTTTCAATTGGGAGGAATGAGCGAGGGAAGAAAATAGTGATAGAGAGGAAAATTTTGAATCTTTAGTATCATGACTTGGTTGTTACTTTGATTAATGTGGTCTTTTGAAAATGAAACAAAATGTGAAAAAAGATAGTGATTCATATGCCTTGGATTTATTGTTGGTGCCAACCAAAGTCATTAGATTGAGCTTGAATTGACCCCTTTTTTTTACTTGAAATGATACTTGGTATGTCATGGAGCTTAAGTGATGATTTGCATAAATGTGTTCTTAGTTTTGAATTGCTTGAGGACAAGCAATAGTTTAAGTTTGGGGGTTTGATGAGTTGGTATTTTACCAACTTATCTCCTCTCAATATTTAAACTTTAGTATAATTTTGATAGAAAACTAGGGCATTTTCTAAGGATTATTGGTAATTTTCAGGTATCATGTGATTTGGAGAAGAAATGGAAGAAACCAAGTCAAAATGGGCCAAAAGTGATGAAAATGACTGAAGCCACTTATTCTTCGCGATCGCAAGGTCTGGCACGCGATCGTAGAAGTCAATGAGAAGGTGAACCGCGATCGCATAGTTGGTTACGCGATCGCGGAGAAGGATTTTTATACCAGCCATGAAGTGTTCCACGCGACCGCAAAGATTTCCACGTGATCGTAGAAGCTGGACACTTGACTCTACGCGATCGCAAGTATTGTCACGCGATTGCAGAGCTATAGAACCTGAGCCTACACGATCCCAAATTGGGTTCCGCGATCGCGAAGCATAAAATCTGGGCAAGTGCTGGGCAATTTTGTAAAATCACCCAATCTTCCCCAAACCATTTTTATACACGAGTTGGCAGATCTTTTGACATATCTTTGGCATTGTAAAATAAATTTTTGAGTAGAGAAGAAGAGATAAAACATTTGTGGAAGCTAGGGTTTACACACACTTGGGTTTTGAAGATTTCAAGCTTGTGGTTAAGGATTTCTTACCCATTTATGTTTGTTTCATCATTTCCTTGCTTTGTATTGAATATTTAAGTGTGTAGTATTTGTTTCCAACACTTGAATCTTGTTTATGGGAATATTAATATTTAAAGTGTGGATTAAATACCTTGTTGTGCTTATGTATTGAATGATTTTATATATTTATGAAGTGAGTTATTGTTACTTTAATTATTCTTGTTCTTTAATACTTCCAAAGGGATTAGCTAACCCTAGGACTCGCCCATTAACTCTGAATTAATTTTGGAAAAGATAATTTGGGGTTGGGAAAGATTAATTAACAAGAACTTGAGGCTTTAACCCTCATTTTATAGATTCTACCTAGGGATAGGATTGAACTACTTGTACCCATATTCGGGTGTGCTTAATCTCTTGATTGGGTTAGGAATAATTCAATTAGGAAGTCTTATTAGTCTTTGAAAAAAACTAATTTAGAATTATTATCCATGGCTAATTAACATAAACTAGCTAATATTTGTAAAATCGTGAAATACATTGGATCGTTACTTGAGTGTAATTTTCGATGCATTCATACTTGTTCCCATTGATCATTTTACTTGCTTTCTAGGTTACTTTACATTTTCACATTTAGTTATAAACATTTTCAAAATCAAAATCTTTTTGTTTGACCTTGCGCGATAAGTGATAATTCTCTTACGTTCCTAATCGATTCCATATTGTTCTCTGTGGGATTCAACCCCAACCTTGTTGGCTTATTATATTTGACAATCGACCGCTTACACTATTTTAAGGTGTAATTTGAGCGTATCAAACTCCCCCTCCCTCTCTCTAGAAAATATCATAAGTGAGCTCAAACTGGTCTAAAGTGGGTGTTTTATCGGAATAGGTTCGGGTTTAAAATAAGAAAAGTGGGTTCCCCAACATAGGTATGCGGTCCGCAAAGTGATTGCAGAAATAGCCCTCAAGGGCTTGAATTTTTCTGATCGTGTATGCGACTAGTATGCGGCCCGCATACTTGTTCTGCGGTCGCATAATGCACCGTAGAACTCCCTTCACAGAAACCCAAGAGAAATTATGCGGCCAATGTGAGGTCCGGAAAGTGATTATGCGGCCGCATAATGGGCCGCAGAAACACTCACATTTTAATACGTTTTCCTTAAAACAAGAAGCGTACTGTTCAATCCAAAAAGTCCGAATTATAATGCTACCACACATAAATCTTACATCGGTACCACGAAGTCCTGGGTTTTTAGGAAAACTTTTACAAGGCCTTACAAGAAGCCTAAGAGTGTGAACATATCAGCAGTATCGGATGCAAGGCACGACTCCTCAGTCCGAGCAACATGAGCATCATGAGAAGATGGATCTAGGTGAGGCTGGGTGGGGTCTAATAGCATGTCCAAAGGAAAATCTCTAGCCTCGCCCATCCAGGTCACCTTAGCTCGAAGCTCATCAACCGCCTATTTGCTGGCCTATGACTTCCTCATTTTTTCACCTGCTCGGTCAACCGCTCAATCATAGAACCATGTTGTACCAATGTATCCATGATAACCTTCTGGTTTCCAAAACTTTGTTGAGCTTTTTATATAAATCAGAGGAATCCAAGGGTTCCTGTGAGGATAACAGCCTGCAACTGTATTGGAGATCTTAGACAGCTTTGAAGTAGTTGCCTGCATCTAGTTATTGAGGCTCGCAAGTGTCTAGGAGACCCACCAGGTAGAAAATGGGTTTGTAGTCATGGGCACTGCCCTCAGAACTAGGGTAGCAACTGTAGTAGGAGCTGACGATGGTGGCTCAAGGATAGAAGTTGTGGCACTGGTAGAAGGCTCAGCCAAAGTAGATGGAAGATCAGACAGACCAAGGGATACCACTACTAGCTCATCAGACTATCAAGCACTAGTAGAAGGCTGATTACTCTTATTTGGGTTCCTCAGATCTTGTAGCTTGTACCACTAAAATTGCCTTCTCGACTTGACCTTTGTGTCAAATATCCTGGACTCCACCTTGGCATGTGTCACATACTCAGTAATAGTGGTGGGATAACTACCTCTTACCCTACTATTCCACAAGAGAGATATTGGCCGACATCAGGGCACCCACATTGATCGGGTACCCAGCCATAATATAGGCCATAACACTGCTCATGCCAATGATAAATTGTTCTCATCCAGGCTTGGGTGAAGTCTGCTGCATAAAAAGGTCTGCCACCCTTTTGCATCGAATCTCGGAGTATTCCGGAGCATTGGCACCCCGACACCTATCCACGGGGGAGTAGGTCCGGGTGCAAGAATCTCTACAGGCCTCTGCCTAGCCTCTTCTTTCGGAGACAACTTATCCAAATACTACTTCGGTTCCACATCATCAAAACACAAGTACGCATTTAGAGTATGCTAATAAAACTTCACTTTCAAGTTGCGTACCTTGGTAAGATTCCTTTAGAAATATGCGCTTTGTTGGCATAGAATTCCTGGACAAGATGCTCCTTTTCATCCACTTGTTTCTCAGTAAACTGCATCCATCTCTTTCTCTAGGTAAACTTCTCTAGGACTGCGTAGTTGTATTTGTCCAAGTCGTTAAGGAGGAAGTTCCACTCATGAGTCAAGGACCTCTCCGTCCACCACATTTGGAAATCAAAAAATTCTCTCAAACTCAAGAATATATCTTCCCAGACAACCTTTTTCTTTGATCGTGTCGTGTCTACATGTGTACCCGATCCCCTTTCCCATCATCCGAGGCATCCTCAGAATTGTAGCCCGGAGCAGCTGCATTACACTCATGGCTATCACTATTTGAGCCCTAGGAAGTGTTGTGGGATGTAGAAGGCACATCTAGAGGCTCAAACTGTCTTTGCGGCCTAGATTCCTCGTCAGTGTGCTCCTTTAGTAAAGATAAAGATTACCCCTTGGAGGCCTCCCTAGATGGGGTACAGGAACTAGATTCTGATAGGCTTTTACCTCCCCCTTACTTGTAGTGATCTTATTAGTGATTGCTCCTTGTACACTTGCGTTCAAGGCACATCTGCCCCTGCCTATTGATGATTCACCTCTTCCTTTGGTAGATTCAGCTCGACCTCATGATCGTACCATTGTCTGAATATGCAAAAAGAGATTTGTTATTCGAAATTCATGTTTCAAACAGTTAAGAACCATAGATTTGTGTGAGGACATCATAGAAGCAGTGAGGTTTCAATATTTCAGCGTGCATTACAAAAGGGTGAAGTGCAGTCCGCACATTTTGAAGTGTGTTCCACAAAATGGAAGTGTAGCCGCACAATTCCACATGCAAACCGTACTTTAGTACAGGTGTGTTGAGCATTCAACTTCTTCTTCTCTGATAGATAATGAGGAGGTCTTTTGCGGCCGCATAATTCAATTGCGGTCCGCACAATTAATTTTGTGGTCCACACTTAAGATGCACAGAGAGAAAGTCTCTGATTATCAGTGCAAACCAAGTATTCGACCTCACAACAAAATCTGCAGTCTGCATAATAAAAGTGTGATTGCACAAACAACATTTGAACCAATTACCCTAAACAATAGTTGCGGACTGCACAATTTGAAGTGCGGTCCGCACAATCAAGAACAAAAGGGACACAGGTATTTTTACGTAGATTATGCAAAAAATTTACTTCAATTCTACTTGTAAATATGGTATAGACACGAAAATATATTAGCCCAACCCAAACTAAACATGCTTTATCAATTTCCCAGTACTAAAATACCCCACATGGATGCATCAAAGAAATGTAGTAACAGATGGCCTAAAAATACATTAACAAGGAAAAATAAATTCAAAAATAAAAAGGAAAAAATCATGAAATGAAGCATACAATATAGTGTAAATGTGCTCAGATCCAAGTGAGTACAAATGGTTGTGCGCGATTGACAGTGCAAATTCCTCAGGCAAGTTCTCATTGTAACTGTAAAAGTGAGGAGAGTGAAAAGTTATAAAAAGGAGGCTACTATTCTATTTATACTTAGAGTAAATTAGGGTTAGAGAGGCTACTGCGGCCCCACAAAATAGAGTGTGGGCCGCACTTTGTTACCTGGCCTTTTAGTGGACAACAAATTTTTGTGTGTGCTACACTTTTTCAAGTGCGGCCGCACCCCTGATAGTATAACGAAACCACCTATCTAATGTTTTTTTATATGAGACCGCAAAATTTTATGAAAGTCTGCACTATTCCTCCACACTGAAGGGAGAAAATTTCAGAGGGCCTTCCATTTGGCACCTAAGATCAACTCTTGCAGGTGCAGTCCGCAGAGTTGAAAAATAACACCAAATCACCGGCCTTGAACTCCTTGTTCAAAATATATTTGTCATGAAGATATTTCATCATTTCTTTGTACAAGAACGAGCTCTCACATACATGGTACCGAAACTTATCCAATTCATTCAAGTGTGTAACCCTCAAGTTAGCGTCTACATCACAATCAAGATTTCATTTCTTCAAGGCCCAAATTTCCTTGTGCTAAATCCCCCAGAAGATGACAAGATTTCCCAAACACCAAACGGTATGGAGACATTCCAGTAGATGTTTTGTAAGTCGTCGGATATGCCCATAGTGCATCATCAAGCTTTTTGGACCAATCCATACGATTTGCATTCTTCGTCTTGCACAAAATACTCTTTATCTCCCATTTGGAGATTTCCACATGACCACTGGCTTGTGGGTGATAGGGCAACGTGACCTTGTGAGTAATACCATACTTGCTAAGTGAGGTGTCGAAAGCCTTGTTAAAAACATGTGACCTCCCCATCGCTTATAATTTCACATGGAGTACCAAACCTTGTAAAAATATTCCTTTTTAAGAACGCCAGCACACTTCTAGCCTCATTGTTGGGTAAGGCAATAGCCTCAACCCATTTAGACACATAATCCACCGCGGCCAAAATGTAGGTTGAGCTCATAAAATCAATACCCCAAACATATACAATATAAATCTCCGGGATGGTTGTAAGAGGCATCTCATGATTCTTTAAAATTCCTCTGGACGATTGACATTCAGCACATTTTTTCACCAATTCATTTGCATCCTTATAGAGAGTAAGCCGATAGAACCACAACTTAGGACTCTAACCGGAATTCTCGCTCCACCATGATGACCACCATATGGAAAATAATGACAATCTCCAAGAGTCTCACCTTACTCTTCCTCTAGCACACACCTCTGAATCACCCCATCCATGCAAATCCAGAAAAGGTATGATTCATCTCAACAGTAGTTTTGACAATCCCTATTGAGCTACTTTCTTTGGTTTAAAGAGAGCTCATTCATAATTCCACCACTCAGAAGAAAATTTCCAAATATGCGAGCCACGGTACCTCTTTCATTAAAAGTGCCAAAAGTTTCTCATCGGGGAAATAGTCATTAATTTCAAGGACATCATGCAGCCTCCCCTCCTCCTCCAAATGATACAAGTGGTCCACTTGATTTTCACTTCTCTTTTATCTTGGATTTCAATGTCAAAATCTTGCAACAAAAGTAGTCATCTCATAAACTAAGTTTTAGATTTCTTTTTTCTCAAAAGATAGCAAAGTTCTGCATGGTCGCATGATCCGTGTGGACAATAACTTTGACACCCATCAAGTACGGGAGGAACTTCTCAATAACAAACACAATATCAAGTAGCTCTTTTTTTGTAATGGTATAATTGACTTGGGCACTATTCATGGTCTTACTATCATAGTAAACCAGGTGAAAAATTTGTTGACACGTTGCCCCAAAACAGCCTCAATCGCTACATCACTTGCTTCACACATGAGCTCGAATGACAAACTCATATTTGGAGAGGTAATGATAGGAGTAGTTGTCAAATTGAACTTCAATTTTTCAAAAGCTCTTATACAATCATCATTGAAATGAAACTTAGCGTCCTTCTCAAGGAGCTTACAATATGGGTTCTTCACTTTAGAGAAATCTTTGATAAAGTGCCGGTAGAAACCCGCATGGCCTAAGAAGCTCCACACACCCTTCACTGAAGTGGGGGTGAAAGATTAGAAATAACTTCAATCTTTGTCTTGTAAAATTCAATGCCATTATTTGAAGTATTATGGCCAAGGACAATCCCTTACTCAACCACGAAATGACATTTCTCCCAATTGAGCACCAAATTAGTTCCCTCGCATCTAGCCAACACTTTGTTCTAATTTGCAATACAATCATCAAAAGAATCTCCAACCACCGAAAAGTCATCCATGAAGACCTCAAGGTATTCTTCCACCATGTCCGTTAAAATAGCCATCATACAAAGCTTAGAAGTCGTTGTTCCCTTGCACAAACCAAAAGGCATCCGTTTAAAATAAAAAGTACCATATGGACATGTAAAAGTGGTTTTCTCTTGTTCTTCCGGAGCATTAAGAATTTGGTTGTATCTCGATTACCCATCAAGAAAAAAATAGAAAGCACAGCCGGCCAATATATCAAGCATTTGATCCATAAATGGAAGAGGAAAGTGATCTTTCCTTGTGACTTTGTTGAGCTTACGATAATCCATACAAATTTTTCAGACCATTATCGTTCTTGATGGAATCAAATCATTATTCTCATTTTTAACAACTGTCATGCCCCCTTCTTTTGGACAAATGGAACCGGAGAGGTCAATGAACTATCAGAAATGGGGTAGCCAACCCCGGCATTCAACCACTTGATAATCTCTTTTTTGACCACCTCTTGCATAGATTCATTAAGTCTTATTTGATGTTCAATAGACGGTTTGGAACCATCCTCCAACTTGATATTTTTCAAGCAAAATGCAGGGCAAATACCCCGAATATCCACCAAAGTCCACTCAATATCTTTCTTCCTCTTTTGTAACATCGCTATGTAGAATCAACCCGCACGTTTGTCAAACAAAAGGAAAGAATTACGGGTTAAGTAGAGAAGGGCCAAGAAATTCATTACTGAAGGTGAGGTGGTAATAATTTTAACACCAAAGTAGGAGGCTCTTCAATAGAAAGCTTTGTAGGAGGAGTCTTCCTATTCTCAAGATCCAAAGATAACTTATGGGTGCATAGTTGTACGACTCCATTCTTGACAAAGAGTTCATACATTCCATGAAACCATCAATCTCATCATCATCAACATTGACTGTAGAATTTGTGTCATCAAGATTGACATCGGTCACCAAGTCTTCAAAAGAACACACTCCATTTCTATTTGTTTGTCGCATAGACTTGCACACATGGAATGCCACTTGTTCATCGGCAACCTAGATAGTGATTCACTTGGCTTCCATATCAAAAAGAGCCTTACCCGTAGACACGTAGGGACTCCCAATAATGATAGGCACTTCATAATTAACCTCACAATCTAGAATAACAAAGTCCACCGGAAGAATAAATTTATCAACCTAGACCAACACATCCTCAATCACTCCCAATGGTCTTTTCATGGTACAATCAGCCATTTGCAACCTCATAGATATGGATATTGTTTTCCCAATCCCCAATATTTTGAACGTCGGGAATCAAATTGATACTCACCCAAAGATCACAAAGAGCTTTGGAAAAATTGGCACTTCCAATAGTATAAGGAATCATGAAAGCAACGTGATCCTCCAACATACGAGCCATGGAATGAACACTCACTTGATGTGTGGCCTTGATAGTTTCAAAATTCATCGACCTCTTATTGGTAAAAAAATCTTTCTTAAACTTTCCATAACTGGGAATTTGTTCTAAAGAACCAATGGCACATTGATGGAGAGAGCTTTCATCATTTGAATAAACTTCTTGAATTTATTCTCGCCATTTTTCTTAGCAAGTCTTTGAGGGTAAGGAGGTGGAGGCTTTGCCAAGGGTTACTTAGCCTTTTTGACTTCCGGTTCTGGTATGTCAATAAAGTGTTCCCTAGACGGATTCACCTCTTTTTGGATATCCTTCACACTATCATCAATATCAATCTGAACCTCATCACGTTCTTGGACATCATTACGTGGGACTTCCTCTTTTTGGATCACTTGGTCATCATCCACAAATTGCCTTTCATTTGAGGTGGGTGCATTCCTTCCACTTCCACTTCTTGTGATAACAGTCATAACATGCCCCGTGTTGTTACCACCCTTTGGAATTACCACTGTGTCACTTGGTAGTACACCATTAGGATGAGTATTAATAGATTGAGATATTTCCCCATTTTAAATTCAAGATTACATATTGATCTGGTATGTGAGGCAAGTTGGGAATCTGAATCCTCATTCTTTTCCATTATTTGCTTGAACATGTTCTCAGTACGACCCATTTTATTGTTTGAAGAGCTTGAACCATGGGAAGGATAAGGAGGTGGGTTGCTAGGTTGTTGGTACATTAGAGCCTTAGAAAACCCGATCCTCAATTTCCATGATTGCTATTGTTTCCCCAAATTCCTTGATTGTTGCCTCTCCAATTTCCTTGGTTGCTGTTGTTCTGCCGATTACCTTGATTATTAGAACGCCAATTTCCTTGGTTATTTTGAGAATTCCATTGATTTTTATTGGAGCCTTGGAAATTGCTTTGTTGCCCTTTGTAATTGTTCACAAATTGTACCATATCTTCTTGCTCTTGATAGGAATCATCTTGGTCAAATCAACCATCATCTTGTGCATAATTCTCCACCCGGGATTGAAATTGTGGACCCTTGATCCTCTTCTTGTTGACCGAGACATTCACCCCTTCCATAACATGAACTTGCTTAGGAGCTTGTACTTGATTAACTTGGGCCTTAGCAATTTGGGTCATGGTTGTCGTTAATTTGACAACAACTTTCCCATGGTCTTGTAACTCTTTACGAAGATAAACTATGTTGGGATCACCTTGGGGAACATTAGCTCAGGATTGCCAAGCCGAAGAGGTTTAGTCCATCTCATAAATAATCTCACATGCCTCTGCATAAGGTGATGTCATAAAATTGCTTACAGCGAATTGATTGACCACATATTGGTTCGTAGTATTAATACCCAGGTAGAAAGCTTATTGGATCTTGTTGTCAATCATATCATTGTTCGCAAACTCCTTCACCATTGTCTGACATTTCTCCCAAATTTCATGGAAAGGTTAATTGAGCTCTTGCTTGAAATTATTTCATCCCGTAGAGTAGCCATATGCCCGGTGTAAAGAGCCGTAAACTTTTTAGACTAAATACGATGTCCGGGTAGGTCCCCATATTTTTATAACAGTAGTAAATCTTAAATTAGACCCTTTTTGGAGTAAAAAGTATCCCTAGACTTAAAAGATGAAATTTTCCATAATTGCGCGGGTCTGCATTCACTATGCGATCGCAGATCAAGTATGCGGACTGCATAGTGGTCGCATACCTGGACAGTTGTTATCCATTTAGAGGACAGCTATGCGGCCCATAATGCGATCACATTTCACGAATGCGGGCCGCATATTTGTCGCATTCTTGCACCTCTATTTTTGCGGAGGGAGTTATGCGATGCACTATGCGATCGCATAACAGGTATGTGGACCGCATAGTGGTCGCATACCTAGGCAGTCTGCTTTCCTTTTTTGACCATCTGAAGGCCATTTTCGGCGATCCTAATTTCTAATGTTAAAACCCGACCCCCAGCTTTATAAAACACCTCTCCCCTTCATTTTTAGTTACTATCTGGTCAAAATAGAGAGAAGTGAGAGTGGGTTCTAGTGAAAGAATTCCCCATCTTCCCGAAGTTGGTCCCCCATCTTTACTTAGACCTGGAATTAATCGAGTAGTCGTCATCTTCTTCACCATAAGAGGTAAGCCTCCACCCCATTTCCCCAAATTTTCAGATTTTAGCTAGAATAGAAAACACATAGGTTGGTTCTTGAAGATGAGAATTAAGACCTTGCATGCATGTGAATAATCTACCATAATCTAGTAAAGGGAAGTAAGCTAGGGCAACCTTTCACTAAAAAAGGGCTAGTTAATCTAAAGGACCACATAGTATTTGATAAAATGTCCAAATGAGTTCAAAGTTCCTAACTCTATGTTTGAATGTGTCACATTGTAAATTAGATTGAATATGTTAGAAGGTCCGGTGAATTGGGTAGAAATTAAAGGGAAATTCAAACTCGAGGTATGTATGGCTAACTCTAACCCTCATAGGATAAACCCATTGTGCTCACTTTCCGGGTATGATTCTCTTGTTGGATGTCTATGGAATTTATGTGTTCTATGTGACTAATTGAGAAATTCTTGCTTCTATGTCATTCCATGATAATACCATATCATTGTGCTACTTCATTATATGAGTTTTTATCTTTATGTTCCTTCTTCTACTATGTGTGCGATCCTTGCATATGATGGGTGTGGTAGATATGAAAGATTCGAATGGTATGAAATATGAATCAAAAATTATTATGATATGAAATGTGGGTAAAGAGTTGGTAATGATGTGAAATGCGAAACATGAGGTTGAATTGTTGTGCAACATGATTTAATGTAATGGATGGCTATGGAATATGGATTAAAGGATGAATTGTTGTGAAATGTGAATCAAAGGATTCTAATGATATGAAAGACAAATTAAAGAACAATATGTGTTGGGGATCAAAAGGTTATAATATGATGTAAGTGAACTAAAACACCCATAATTGTACTAGGAGAATGTCCTAGGGGTGAGAAGGCATATCCGGTCTGGCTGGGATCGGACTCCATGCCGTACACATGGATGACTAGATATTGTGATATGATTATGATTTGATGATGATTATTGTACTCACTGTTTTCAGTTGAGATGTCCTATCCGATCGGGCAGAGATTGGATCCGTGTGCTGTGCACAAGCCACGGTGTTAGCCTAGACGATTCGGGCAGAAATCGAACTCCGTGAGAACAAGCCACGGTGGTTATATTTGATGTGATTGAAATTCGTACCTCACCTAGGATGGCTTAGCCGATCGGGCAGAGATCGGACTCCGTGTGACAACGACACGGTGGATCAGTAATAATAATAAGAAGAGGAAACTTAAATGTACATTAACCAAAAGATGGCAAAACGGGATGTGGGATGTAGTAATTCTTGTTGTGATTTTTCAGTGTATTGTTTTATGATGACTCTATTCAGGTTTGACTGTTATTGTTTAACCTATTCGGAGTAGGTTTGTTCATACATGCTAGTACTATTCGATGGTACTAACGTCCTTTTTTGCCGGAGGCGCTACATCTTTTATATGGAGGTAGGTGGTTCTATAGCAGGTAGCTCCGGTCACCGTTAGTGGTGCCTTCCCTCCATCTTCTCAGCAGTCTTAGTGAGCCCCACTCTCTCGGGGCCGTGTGTAGTTCATGTTGACTCATTTTGTTTATGTCGTCTTCTTTTGAGGTATAGCCGGGGCCTTGTTGCCGGCAAGTCTATGTATACTGCTTGTACTCTTAGAGGCTCCGTAGACATTATGTGGGTGCATATGTATTTTGGGTAGTTGTCGTACTCGTTCATAATCATGATCCCGTATCGTCAACGTTGTATTTTAGTATGTATGTTTTGGGGAAGATTAAATGTTGAAAATGTTGTAAAGAGGAAAAATGGACTTTATGTTGTGAATCCACATTTTTGATTTTCTCTTGCTATTTCATATGAATAATGTATCTTATAAACACGGGGAAACGCGTTGGGTAGGAAAGTCAAATCAGGTTCGCTTGACCAGGTTCATTCGGTTAGGCGCTGGTCCCGTCCCTAGATTTTGGGGCGTGACAAACTTGGTATTAGAGCCTATGTTTTTAAAAGTGTCCTAGGATGTCTCGGAGCCGTGTCTAGTAGAGCCCTTTTTATCAGTGTGTTGTCAACCACATCTATAATTAGGGAACTGCATGGACATTTAGGAAAATACCCTTTTACTTCTATTCGGTATTGTACGATGTGGTGAATGGTGAGGTTGTATATCTCTAACCCGTGAGTTGTTTTAACTTTCAGTAAATGGCACCCAAGAAGAGAGCTTGACTCGGACTAGAGGCCAATTTTACCCCGGGAGTGGTCGTAAATTCCCCATTTGGTGGTGCGGGTGCAAATGATCCTCCGACCATAAACCAGCCTGACTCCTCCACTCCAGGCCAAACTATTCATATTCCTGCTCCAGCAGAGGGTGCTAAAATCCCTCCCGCTGATACTCCTGAACCACCTCCAGCTCCAGCTTCCGGTCCCGGTATTTCTGATGGGGACCTCATGGGAGCTATCCAGATGTTGACCCAGTTAATGGCCTCCCAGGCCCAAAGATCAAATGCTGCCCCTACATCCGCTAGCGAGCCAGGTTATTCTTCAGGTTCCAGAGTCAACAAGTTTCTACAGTTAGCCCCTCCAGAGTTCACAGGCACCGACCTAGAGGCTGATCCTCAGGAGTTCATTTTTGAGATGTACAAAACCCTCCAAGTTATGAGGGCTATAGAGACAGAGGGGGTTGAGTTGGCTTCTTATCGTCTGAAGGTAGTGGCATATTCGTGGTTTGAGATGTGGGAGAATTCTCGTGCTACAGAGTTTGAGGTCCTCAAGTAGGGCAACAGGAGTGTGTGGGAGTATTATATGGAGTTCATGCGCTTTTCCAAATATGATAGTTCATATGGTGTGTACTATGGAGGCTAGAGTTTGTAGGTTCGTGCAAGGCGTTGGTCCCTTGGTTATATATGAAGCTTCTACAACTGCTCTACATTCAGATATCAACTATGGTAAGATTGTGGGATTTGCCCGGGCTACGGAGGCTCGAAAATTAAAGATAGGAATGGAGAGAGGGAGAGTAGTAGTAGAGCCCGTTCAGCGGGCAGCCACAAGGGTTCTTTTGGAGGAGGGAGACAAGTTCCTATGAGAGGGTTATCAGGACCATCCCAGTCTCATGCTCAGTCATCAGCTAGTGCCCCGCCACCGGGGCATCACCATCATCATCAGCAGGGAGGTCATTTTGGGGCAAGTTCTGGCGACAGAGGTTTCCATCAGCTAGGCCGTTCATGTGGGAGGTTCCAGCAGTAGTAGAGGGGCCCATGCCCCAAGTGCGAGAGGTTTCATACTGGGCCCTGTTAGCTGGATCGGCCAGTATTCTATGGTTGTGGGGTGAGGGGTCATATTCATATAGACTGCCCTTCATTCAGCCAGGGTGCAGGATGGGGTGCCACCCAGCCATCTAGTTCTTCAGCTGTTACATCTTCACCATGCCCACCAGCCCAAGGCCCTTCAACACCAGCAGGGTGAGGTGCAGCCAGGGGTAGTGCCCGAGGTCGGGGAGGATCTAGTCGGTTCTATGCTTTGAGTGGTCGTCAGAGTGCAGAGGCTTCTCCAAATGTCGTCATACGTATTATGAATGTTCAGTCCCATGATGTGCATGCTCTTATTGATCCCGGGTCTTCCTTATCGTATGTCACCCTTTTTGTTGCTTCGAGTTTTGGGATAGAACCCGAACAACTTCATGAGACATTCTCCGTGTCGACTCCAGTTGGTGATTCTATTACGGTCGTGCGAGTCTATAGGAATTGTGTTGTCACGGTGTGTGGTCTAGATACCACAGCCGATCTTGTTGAGTTGGGAATGGTAGATTTTGATGTGATTTTGGGGATGGATTAGCTCTATTTGTGCTTTGCTAAACTCGATTGCCGAACTAGAATTATAAGGCTCGAGTTTCCTAATGAACCTGTTATCGAGTGGGAGGGGAATGATATTGTGCCAAGAGGTAGGTTTATTTCCTACCTTAAGGCCTCAAAGATGATCAGAAAAGGGTGCTTCTACCATTTGGTCCGGGTTGCGGACACCACTTTAGAGGTGCCTGCCCCCGACGTGCCTGTCGTGAATGAGTTTCTTGAGGTTTTTTTCGGATGAGCTTCTTAGGATTCCACCAGATAGAGAGGTTGATTTCCAGATTGATGTATTTCCAGATACGCAGCCAATATCTATTCCACCCTACAGGATGGCGCCGACAGAATTGAGGGAGTTAAAGGAGCAATCGAGGGACCTTCTAGAAAAGGGTTTCATTAGTCCTAGTGTGTCGCCTTAGGGCGCACCGGTTCTTTTTGTCGGAAAGAAAGATGGATCGCTTGGGATGTGTATTGATTATCGGAAACTCAACAAGGTCACCATCAAAAACAAGTACCCATTTCCTCGGATAGATGATTTGTTCGACCAATTGCAAGGTGCTAGGTTGTTCTCAAAGATTGATTTACAGTCCGGGTAACACCAGCTAAAGATCAGGGAACAGGATATTCCTAAGACCGCCTTCAGGACTCGTTATGGGCACTACGAATTCTTGGTAATGTCTTTTGGGCTAACCAACGCCCCAGCAGCTTTTATGGATCTTATGAATCGGGTTTTCAAATCGTTTCTTCACTCTTTCGTGATAGTCTTCATCGACGATATCATTGTTTACTCGCGAAGTCAGGAAGATCATGCTAATCACCTCAGGGAAGTTTTGCAGACCTTACATCAACACCAGTTGTATGAAAAGTTTTCAAAATATGAGTTTTGGCTAGAATCAGTCACCTTATTGGGCCATGTTGTTTCCATGGAAGGGATTCGGGTTGATCCCCAAAAGATTGCAGTGGTAAAGGATTGGCCTAGACCAAAGACCCCAACGGAGATGCGTAGTTTCTTGGGTTTAGCTGGATATTATCAGAGGTTCGTGGAGGGATTCTCTACTATCGCCTCCCCATTGTCTAAGTAGACACAGAAAGTAGTTAAGTTCCAGTGGTCCGATGCTTGTGAAAGGAGTTTCTGGGAATTGAAATCAAGATTGACTTCGGCACCGGTATTGACCTTGCCAGAAGGTACAAAGAGCTTTGTGGTGTAGTGTGATGCTTCGAGGGTTGGTTTGGGATGTTTGTTGACGCAATGTGGTAAGGTAATAGCATATACTTCAAGACAGCTCAAGAATCACGAGAAGAATTATCCGACGAATGATTTGGAGCTCTCAATAGTTGTGTTTGCATTAAAAATCTGGCGGCATTATCCTTGTGGGTTCCATGTGGACGTGTTCACAGATCACAAGAGCCTTTAGTATTTGTTCAAACAAAACGACTTGAACCCAAGGCAGCGGAGAAGGTTGGAATTGCTCAAAGATTATGATATGAATATTTTGTACCATCCTGGAAAGGCCAATGTAGTGGCAGACGCTCTTAGTCGGAAATCCATGGGTAGCTTGGCTCATTTGGAAACAGGTCGGAGACCTTTGGCTCGGGAGGCTTATCAGTTAGCCAGTTTGGGGGTCTGTCTTTCGGCCTCAGATGAAGGGAATGTTGTGGTGCGTAGTGGAGCGGAGTCTTCACTTTTAGCAGAAGTCAAGGAAAAACAAATCAGGGATCTAGCATTTCCGCAGTTGAGAGAGGAGATTCTGAATCACAGGACTACAACATTTTTACTCGGCAATGGTGACGGTGTTTTGAGGTGCCAAGGGAGGCTATGTGTTCCAGACGTGGATGATCTTCGGGAGAAAGTTATGGCAGAGACTCACAGTTCCAGGTATTTCGTACACCCAGTTTCTACTAAAATGTATCATGATCTCAAGGAGATTTATTGGTGGAATGGTATGAAGAGGGTTGTGGCGGACTTTGTGGCTAAGTGTCCGAATTGTTAGCAGGTGAAGGCCGAGCATCAGAGGCTTGGTGGGTTGGCGCAGCTTAGGGAAATACCAACATGGAAGTGGGAGATGATTAATATGGACTTTGTGGTGGGATTACCCCGCACTCCGCATAAGTTTGACTCAATTTGGGTGATAGTAGATCGGCTCACAAAGTCAGCGCATTTCTTGCCAGTAAAGTCCATTGATACTGCAGAACAATATGCTCAGTTGTATATCAAAGAAATGTTCAAACCCCATGGCACTCTAGTATCTATTTTTTTCGGATCGAGGGGACCAGTTCACAGCTAACTTTTCGAGGAAATTCCAGCAAGGTTTGGGTACGCAGGTAAATCTCAGCACATCATTCCACCGACAGACTGATGGGCAAGCATAGCGGACTATTCAGACGCTTGAAGACATGTTACGAGCTTGTATACTTGATCTTAAAGGTAGCTGGAATGATCACTTGCCTCTTATAGAGTTTGCTTATAACAAAAGTTTCCATGCTAGTATCCAGATGGCCCCATTTGAACCATTGTACGGAAGAAGGTGTAGATCTCCAATTTGATGGTTCGAGGTTGGAGAGGCGGAACTTCTAGGACCGGATCTTGTGTATCAAGCTATGGAGAAGGTTAGAGTCATTTCAGAAAGGTTGAAAACTGCTCAGAGTCATCAAAAATCTTATTCGGACGTTCGTCGTAGCGATTTGGAGTTTCAAGTTGGGTATTCTTGAAGGTATCTCCCATGAAGGGAGTCATGCGGTTTGGAAAGAAGAGGAAGTTGAGCTCAAGATATGTCGGACCGTATAGGATTTCCCAGAGGATAGGACAAGTGGCGTATAGGCTGGAGTTGCCCCCTGAGATGTCATTAGTGCACCCGGTGTTTCATGTGTCCATGTTGAAGAAGGTAGTTGGAGATCCATCTGCCATCATATCGATTGAGACTGTTGAATTTAATGAAGAGTTGTCATATGAAGAAGTTCCTGTCTCTATTCTTGATAGGCAAGTTCGTAGGTTGAGAAACAAGGAGATTTCTTCAGTTAAAGTATTATGGCAGAGTCAATAAGTCGAGGAAGCCACGTGGGACGCGGAAAGTGAAATGAAAGAAAAATACCCTCATTTTTTTGAATAAGTCAAGTAGTGGTTTCGGAGATTGTTGCCTTTAGGCAAATGCATTTTTGTGTCATATTTTGTGCAATAACACCTCACTTCCCTATCTCCCTTCCTCATGTGACTTTTTCAACCTTGTGCCATATTTGTGGGTATTGTGTTAGTTGAATTATGTGCAACCCATTGAAATAACTGATTTATGTGAAATTCGTTGTGTTATATGCACTTTGTACAACTTGTGAAGTAGCTAAAATTATGTGGAACTTGTTGAGATATGTTTCGAAGGCCCCCTGGCAGGTGGATAGGCCTATTTATAGAGGAAACGCTGGCAAAATTTTCAGAATATATCAGAGTTAGTGAAAATTGGGAGGGGGGCTGGTGTCCTTGTGTTTTCTTCCCCAAAGTGACTTCCCGAGTCCTCATTTGAGGACGAATGATTTTAAGTGGGGGAGGATGTAAAGACCCGTAAATTTTCTAGACTAAAGATGATGCCCCGGTAGGTCCCCATATTGTTATAATAGTAGTAAATCATAAAACGGGCCCTTTTTGGAGTAAAAAGTACATATGTTCCCCAAGTTGGTCCCCCATCTCTACTCAGGCCTGTAATTAATCAAGTAGTCGTCATCTTCTTCACCATAAGAGGTAAGCCTCCACCCCATTTCCCCGAATTTTCAAATTTTAGCTAGAATAGAACACACATAAGTTGGTTCTTGAAGATGAGAGTTAAGACCTTGCATGCATGTGAGTAATCTACCATAATCTAGTAAAGGGAAGTAAGCTAGGGCAACCTTTCACTAAAAAGGGGCTAGTTAGTCTAAAGGACCACATAGTATTTGATAAAAGGCCCAAATGAGTTCAAGTTTCCTAACTCTAACATTGAATGTATCACATTGTAAATTAGATTGAAGGCGTTAGAAGGTCCGGTGATTTGGGATATAAATTAAAGGGAAATTTCAACTCGTGGTATGTATGGATAACTCTAAACTCATAAGATAAACCCATTGTTCTCACTTTTCGGGTATGATTCTTGTGTTGGATGTCTATGGAATTTATGTGTTCTATGTGCCTAATTGGGAAATTATTGCTTCTATGTCATTCCATTCTAATACCATATCCTTGTGCTACCTGAGTATATGAGTTGTGATCTTTATGTTCCTTCTTCTACTATGTGTGTGATCCTTGCATATGATGGGTGTGGTAAATATGAAAGACTGTAATGGTATGAAATATGAATCAAAAATTGTTATGATATGAAATGTGGGTAAAGAGTTGTTAATGATGTGAAATCCGAAATATGAGGTTGAATTGTTGTGAAACATGAATTAATGTAATGGATGGCTATGGAATATGGATTAAAGGATGAATTGTTGTGAAATGTGAATCAAAGGATTCTAATGATATGAAAGACGAATCAAAGAACAATATGTGTTGGGGATAAAAAAGGTTAAAAATGATGTAAGTTATCTAAAACACCCATAATTGTACTAGGAGAAGGTCCGAGGGGTGAGAAAGCCTATCCGGTCTGGCTGGGATCGGACTCCATGACGTACAGATGGATGACTTGATAGTGTGATATGATTATGATGTGATGATGATTATTGTCCTCACTATTTGCAGATGAGATGTGCACAAGCCACAGTGTTAGCCTAGCCGATTCGGGCAGAGATCGGACTCTGTGAGAACAAGCCACGGTGGCTATATGTGATGTGATTGAAATTTGGACCTCATGTCACGCCCCAAAACTGAGGAACGAGACCGGCACCAAACCGCTTGATCCCGGTCAAGCGGACCTAGATGGCCTTTCCTGCTCAACGCGTTACCTCGTGTTTAAAATATACATTATTCCACATGAATTAGCAATTTAGAGCTTAAGAATGAATTTATCATTTGAGTTCATTTCATCCTTTATCATTTAAACATTTTATAATCACCAAACATACAATAATTCTGATCCGGACCACAATTACTAGTAGACAAAATTACTGCCCAAAATGCATATATGTACAACCCACATCATGTCTACGGAGCCTCTAAGAGTACTAAGGGTTTACACAATATTTGCCGACAACAAGGACCCAACTATACCTTAAAAGACATAACATATACAAAAGAGATGATATAGACTACACACGGCCCCGAGAGGAAGTGGGGCTCACCGGATCTGCAGAAAGTATGAACGGGAAACACCACTATCGGCGATCTGAGCTACCTGTTGTTGAACCACCTCCATCCATAAAAAATATGTAGCGCCCCCGGCAAAACGAACACTAGTACCATTGAATAGTACTAGCATTTATGAACAAAGTTTATTCCAAGTATAATCACACAATACACAATTGGAAGACAGTCAGGGTAACCACACAAGTTCCACACAGATATACAGAAACATAGAAATGGAGATTCCACAGTCACTTATTTCAATTATTCATCTGTTGCGGAGCGCAACCCGATCCTACCGTACATTCTCATCTCACCCTTATTACCTCTCCACCCTTATTACTTCGTGTTGCAGCGCACAAATCGATCCTACCGTACATTCTCATCTCACCCTTATTACCTCTCCACCCTTATTACTTCGTGTTGCAGCGCACAAATCGATCCTACCGTACAATCACATTTCACCCTTATTACCTCTCCACCCTTATTACTTTTGCGGCGCGCAACCCGATCCCACCGTACGTTCACAATTTATAGCAATAATAACCAACAATTATATCACAGGGATCTTCATCATCAAGAACATAAGTTCATATCGACCAACAACTATGTGAAGTCAAGGCACAATAAACCTTACAAAATAGTAATTCACATATGGTGTTGCCATCATTATTTAACTCAATTAAATCAATCCACGGTTTCTTTTCATCATTTTCCACACTCGGCTCTTAGCAATTAGGTACCTTTCCACATTAGAGTACGTTAACCTTCTTTCATTTAGTAGCACATACTGCCATATTGACATATTCGAACATTTAACGAACCTTACACATGGTAGGATTAGCATAAAGAATAACCCTTCATAAACTCAATTAGCATGGTAATCGACTTAAGAAAATCAGAGAATGAACTCGTATACCTCAACACAGCAGGACAATCAAGTCACGTATGCTCAAGCAAGCATTTCATACCGTGTGCTCGAACACCAACAAGGTAACTCTACAAAGATTAAAGTTAGCCATACATACCTTGAATCGGAGTTCCCCTTTAATTTCCTGCCACAATTCACCGGACCTTCTATCACCTTCAATCTAGTTCGCAATGTGTCATAATTGAACTTAGAATTAGGAATAATGATCATGTCTTGAACTAACTTGAGCATTCTATGAAACACTAGGTGTTCCTTTAGATTAAATGGCCTCTTTTTAGTGAAAGATTACTCTAACCCATTTCCTTTTACTAGATTATGACTAGTTGGTTACATGCATGCAAGACTCCTACCCCTGTCTTCCACCTAACCATGTTTCATTTTAACAAAAATCTAGAAATTAAGCTTGATGGGGTGGAAGCTTACCTCTTGTAGTGAAGAAAATGGTGATCTACTTGATCAATTACAGGTCTAAGTAGTGATGGAGGAACAAATTTGATGAAGTTAGAACTCTCTCTCTGTAGAACCCACTATCTCCTCTCTCTAATTTATCAGAAAATGAGATTAAAATGAAAGGGGTGGGTGTTTTAATGAACTGGGGCTCGGGTATAAAATTAGAAATTTAACAGTCCCGAAGCAGAAATGCGTCACATTCGTGCTATGCGGTTCGCATTCATGTCGCATAAATGGGCCTCAAATGGGCCAAAAAGGAAAGTATACTGCCCAGGTATGCGACCACTATGCGACCCGCATACCTGTTATGCGATCGCATACTACGTCGCATAACTCCCTCCGCAAAAGTCAAGGTGCAATAATGCAACAACTATGCGGCCCGCATTCGTGCAATACGATCGCATTCTAGGACGCATAGTTGTCCTCAAAATTGACAGCAAACTGTCTAGGTATGCGGCCACTATGCGGTCCGCATACCTGATCTGTGATCGCATAGTGGACCGCGGACCTGCGTAAATCTGGAAAATTATATCTTTTAAGTGCGGGGTACTTTTTACTCAAAAAAGGTCCGTTATAAGAATTTCTACAGTTCTAACAACATGGGGACCTATTTGAGCATTATTTTTAGCCATAAAATTCTATGGGTCTTTACACCTCACTTAGGATGGCTTAGCCGATCAGGCAGAGATCGGAATCCGTGTGACAACGACACGGTGGATCAGTAATAATAATAACAAGAGGAAACTTAAATGTACACTAACCAAAAGATGGCAAAACGGGATGTGGGATGTGTTAATTCTTGTTGTGATTTTCCATGTTTCAGTGTATTGTTGTATGATGCCTCTATTCATGTTTGACTGTTATTGTTTAAACTATTTGGAGTGGGTTTGTTCATACATGCTAGTACTATTCAATGGTACTAACGTCCCTTTTGCCGGGGGCACTACATCTTTTATATGGCTGTAGGTGGTTCCATAGCATGTAGCTCCGGTCGCCGTTAGTGGTGCCTTCCCTCCATCTTCTCGGCAGTCTTGGTGAGCCCCAATCTCTCGGGGCCGTGTGTAGTTCATGTTGACTCATTTTGTTTATGTCGTCTTCTTTTAAGGTATAGCTGGGGCCTTGTTGCCGGCTAGTCTATATATACTGCTTGTACTCTTAGAGGCTCCATAGACATTATGTGGATGGTACATATGTATTTTGGGTAGTTGTCGTACTCGTTCGTAATCATGATCCCGTATCGTGAACGTTGTATTTTAGTATATATATTTTGGGGAAGGTTAAATGTTGAAAATGTCTTAAAGAGGAAAAATGGACTTTATATTGTGAATCCACGTTTTTTATTTTCTCTTGCTATTTCATATGAATAATATATGTTATAAACACGGGGAAACACATTGGGTAGGAAAGGCAAATCAGGTTTGCTTGATCGGGTTCATTCGGTTAGGCGTCGGTCCCGTCCCTCAGTTTTGGGGCGTGACACTCGGAGAGAAAAACATTGAAATAAACCTCGTCGATCCCAAGTATAAATGGAACGATTAGGCAGGCATTCCATCCAATCCAAAACGATACCCCTTAATGAGAAGGGGAAAAGCCTTAGCCTAAAAACATCTTCCAAAACATTTTTTTGTCTTCTCCCTCAACACGTATCCACAAAACCCTTCAAATATTTATAAGTAATTTGATTTGGCGCCCCGATGAAATAACCTCATTTCTCAAGTAAAGTAAGCATCACATTGGTAATTTTAAAGTTTCCCGCCCTAATATGAGGGGGGGGGACTATGGAACTTGCATAACCTTCATTGGGAAAATTCGATGTCATGCCGCTTCTGGTGGTGGTGGTGGTGGTGGTGGAGGTGGGGGAGGTGGAGGCACATTGTCTTGTTGACCACAGCCTTGGCAATTTTGTTGTGGATCTTGAGTCATTTCATCAAGTTTCTCCTTTTCTCCATCCACCTCTCTCAATGGCATGTTTCCAAGTTCGTTGTTCACTATTTGGAACTTACGATCACTTTAACAAATTAGAATCACAAAAGTAAAAGAAGATATTACAAAGTATATATCTAACACCATATAAGTCCCCGAAAACGACATCACATCCGATTCACACTCAGATAACAAGTATGAAATGGTCGTTGCAATTATAAAATTCAACGCGAGCTGGAGTCGACTTCCACATGGATTTTAGATCGGTGCTAAAGTAAATACTCCAGAAGAGAACATGAAATAGCTAAATTAGACTTTCAAAAACATTAGTTAATTCTTATCTAAGTTAACATCTATGAAATTAAACTAAATTGTAGCTACTAGAGAATGAAATATTTTTTGTGTTTTAATCAATTAAGTGAAAATTCTAGAGATGTAACCTTCACCTAGATATAAATCTAATGGGTGTACTAAATTAATGCTTTATTGGTGGATAAGGATATGTTATGAATATCAATTCTTAGGTACCCACTCAATACCTCTTGGTCACACACAATTCAAACAATTTCGAATTTACGTCAAATAGAAAATGAATAAACCCTAAGTTCGAAAAAAATTCTTAATTATGAAGGCTTAGTTCGGATTTCTTTTATTTCTTTTTTATAACTTTTATATATTCATAGAGGAATCTAAGAAATTGATATGAGTCCAAGTGGGATTACCACTATCTGTAGTTCAAATCCTTTAATCAAACTAGTTAAAACCTTAACTATCTCAATTTTAGCCAAGTTTTTCTAGACTAGGTTCCTCTTTATCAAGTAAGAAATAAGTCAAAATATGCATGAATCAATGTTTTCAATCATTAATTCTTGATATAAGGTGTAAACAAGGCTAACCAGTCATAAACAAGCATTATAATTAACAACCCATAAGTTTTACACACTAGGGTTGGGTCACAACCTTAGATAAAATCTAGTTACTCATACTTGAAGACATAGAAAATAAAATAGAAGAAGTGATTGAAGACATAAAATTACAATTAAGAGATAAAAGTAGTGGGTCTTCTCTAATTTTTATCATAACATTCCCAAATAATAAACTCTAACTGCTACAACTACTCAAAATCCAAAAAGTTGCCCTAAAAAAGTGTTTCTCGTCTCTTTATAGTGACCAAAAATTTGCTGACAAAAATACCCTTCGGGAGGTTTTGCGGCCGCACAATTTGGTGTGCGAACCACACTTTCTTCTTTTTATCTTGAAATGGGAGGGATTTTGTGCCCGCATAATAATCTCTGCGACCGCACTTCAGCTTTTGTGGCCGCACATTTTGGATGCGGACCGCATTCTAAAGAGGCTTTATACTTGATCTTCTGCAGCTTCTCTAAACTTTTCAAGCTTTGTCAGTGCGATCAGATTTTGGGGCCGCACAATCTTGTGTGCAGACCGTGCTCCTACTGAACTCCTCCAAGGCTTGAAGGTTACATCTTAAATTTCTGCGGACCGCATCTCCATCTGCAACCGCAGAATAAGTTCTGCGGACCGCACATTCCTTTGCATTACACCCCTTTGCCTTGTTGAGCTGGAACACTCCTTTTTGAATTAGATTTCTCCATTGAGATTGAATCCTCCAACATGCTTGTATTTCACACAACTTCATTAGATTCGGAAGAAAAAATCACTACTTTTAGAATAAAAATAAAGTAAGAAGGTACTAATAAATAGTTAAAATTCACACTTACCACTGCACATTTCATCACACAATAAAAATATCCACCCTTATGCTTCATACCTGACAGAATAATAAAATACACCCATATGCTTTATATCTCAACACAATCATAATATCTACCCTTATGCTCTATACCCCTATACAATAACAATATTCACCCTTGCGCTCCATATCCTGACACAAAAACAATATTCACCCTTATGCTCCATACCCCGACATAATAAAGATATCCACCCCAACATATCCATATGTGTCATAGTCATAGCAATGCAATATTCAAAATTATCATCTAAAGACATATGCACACATCTTATCAACATATAATGCATGAATACAGATAAATCAATTGTAGAAACTAAATTTATGTTGTAGCAATCAAGTTCATTTAGTCATACAAAGGATCACGTATGTGTCCCAGATTGCACACATCCCAATCAAGGCACAACACAAAAGTAACAAGTACAAATATGTATTCATAACATACGTGTATCTACGTCCGAGGCAAGTATAGCATAAATCTCAAGCTTTGCTCATCATCTTCAAAATAAGGTACCAATAACCTCAACACTACTCTAACATGGTTGATTGTACTCACATAATCAGTCAATTAAATAACACATAGAATTAAGTACAATCCAACAAGACATAGAGTAATCTAGAACCTACCACGAGCATGAATATCCATGGCACATGTATATGCGCTCTTCACCTCATATATTAACCATCCCCGCATCTAGAAAACAATATCAATTAATAGAAAAAATTCCCTCAACCAAAGCTAGACAAGACACTTACCTCAATAATCCCAAATCAATCCTCTAATATAACATTTTCTCCAAAAATCACCTTTTTCCAGCTCAAATCTAGCTAAAAATAAGTCAATAACATCAAATAATGCTATAGGAATCAATTCCAAATAATAAAATTCCAATCTTTACGATGTTTTTAAAAAGTCAACCTCGGGCCCATGCGGTCAAAACCCGAGTCAAGGGTAGATCTCGACTACACATAACCCATGAGTCTAAATATGTGATTAGGCTCCAAAACCAAGTCAAAATCGACTCTCAAAGCTTCAATTTTTATTTTTTAAGACATTGTAAATACTCCCAGAACATCTGTTACAAATTCCATAATCGAGGTGTAATAATTCATGGGGAAGCAAGATTTATCATCAAAATCAAGTAGAAATAACTTAGCCTCTAGACTTGTGTAAAAATACTCTTCAAAATTAGCCCATCTCCTAGTCTAGGACACAAAATATGAGAAAATAGGTCTAAGTTGTGAAATACACAACTTAAAACCAAATACATATGTTGCATTTGTGACTGCAGTCTCTGTGCAAGTGCATTTGCTCACATCTGTCTGCATCAAGAACCAACCCCAGCTAGCCCAACTCTGCACCTGTGGTCATCCAGCCGCTTTTACAGCCTCGCACCTGCGACCAATCCATCGCAATGCGAAAGCATCATAACTTAGAACATCAAAACCCTCTTCTAAGTCAACAAATGATCCAAACTCAACCTGAAACACTCCTGAGGCCCCCAGGACAATCACACGAACAAATCCTAAATCATAACACGAACTTACTCGAGGCCTCAGATCACACCAAAAAATATTAAAACTACGAATCACACTAAGTTCAAGACTAAGAAAATTAATGAACTTTCCAAATTCAAAACTTACTGAACAAGCCTAAAAAACTCATAATGACCTTAAATTTTGCATGTAAGTCCCAAATTACATAACGGGCCTATTCCAATTCAACTCTCGGTCAAACCTCCCGACCTTCTAGACCTTCAACTTTCAAACTTTACCCAAAAAGTACCAAACCAACCTACGAACCTCCAAATCCAAATTCGGGCATACACCTAAATCCAGCCATACAAAGCTATAGGAACCATCAACACTCCATTCCGGGGTCGTCTACAGAAAAGTCAAACTCCGGTCAACTCAAGCTACCAACCTTAGGACTAAGTAATCTAGTTCACTCCGAAATTTCTCGTGCTATTGTTTGTGATTATACACCATCTTCTTTAATATCTTCTTCATGTTCTTGTTGGCGGCTTACACAACTCCATTCATTTGAGACTTGTATGTTGTGGGATTCTTATGCTTGATATTGAAGGTTTCACACATGGATCTCATTAAATCACTATTAAGTTTGGCGGCGTTGTCGGTGATGATTGATTTTAGCACCCCGAATCGACAAACAATACGATCCCTAACAAAATCTCCGATGACCTTCTTAGTTACAGCCTTGTAAGATATGGCTTCAACCCATTTTGTGAAATAGTCTATGGCCACTAGAACGAACCTGTGCCCATTTGAAGCGGCGGTTTTGATTGGACCAATGACATCCATCCCCCAAGAAGAGAAAGGCCAAGGTGCACTTATTGCATTGAGTTCATTGGGTGGCACTCATATCATATATGTATGTACTTGGCATTTATGACAATTTTTGACATACCCGATGCAGTCTGTTTCCATAGTCATCCAAAAATATCCTTTTCTTAATATCTTCTTGGCTAATAAAAATCCATTCATGTGTGTTCCGAAAGTTCTGGCATTTATCTCTTCGAGCAATTTGGATGCTTCCTTGGCGTCGACACACCGTAATAACTCCAGATCTGGAGTCCTCCTGTACAGAATTCCTCCACTTTAGAAAAAATGGTTGGATAATCTTTGGAGTGTGCGTTTCTGAGTATGATTTATGTGCTCTGGGTACTCTCCTTTTGCCAAGTATTCTTTGATATCATGGAACCATGGGTTCCCATCAGTTTCTTCTTCAACATGAGCACAATAAGCTCGCTGATTATGAATCCCTACTGGAATAGGATCAACAAAATTCTTGTCTGGGTGTTTTGTCATAGAAGATAGAGTGGCCAACGCATCTGCAAACTCATTCTGGGTTCTCGGAATATGTTTGAACTCTATCTTTGTTAATCTCTTCATCAATTCTTGCACATAGTACAAATACAGAAATATTTTGGTATTCTTTGTAACCAATTCTCCTAGAACCTGATGTACCAAAAGGTCCGCACCAATTACCAGCAATTCCTGAATGTTCATGTCAATGGCCAGCTTGAGTCCCAAGATGCAAGCCTCATGTTCTACCATATTCTTTGTACATGGAAATCTGTGTTTTGCGGATACCGATAGTGTTGACCCATCTATGATACCCAAACTTATCCAATACCTACTCCTTTGAAATCTGTAGCACCGTCGAAGAACATTCTTGAATCATCGTACATTTTGGTGATATATTCTCCTACAAACGATACCTCTTCATTGGGAAAGTACGTTTTCAGCGGTTCGTATTCTCCTCCTACAGGATTTTCTGCTAGATGATCTGCCAATGCATGTCTCTTGACCGTTTTCTGAGTTACATAGATGATGTCAAACTCACTCAATAATATCTTCCATTTTTCCAGCTTCTCCGTAAGCATGGTTTTCTGGAAAATATATTTTAAGGATCCATACTCGATATGAGATATTTGGTGTAGGCGCAGAAGTAGTGCCTTAACTTTTGAGCTATCCATGTCAGAGCACAGCAGGTGCGTTCCAGCAAAGAATACCGTTCTTCGTAGGGTGTGAATTTCTTACTCAGATAGTATATGGCATGTTCTTTCCTTCCTGTCTCATCGTGTTGTCCCAAGACATAACAGAAAGCCCCATCTAGTACAGACAAGTAGAGTAGCAGAGGTCTCCCAGGTTTTGGTAGGACCGGGACTGGTAGTGTGGACAAATATTCCTTAATTTTGTCAAAGGCTCTATGAGATTCTTCAGTCCAACTTGTTGCATCATCCTTTTTCAACATTTTCAAAATTGGTTCACATATCACAGTTGATTGTGCTATGAAACGACTGATGTAATTGAGATGCCCTAAGAAACTCATCACATCGCTCTTGTTATTTGGAGGTCGCAGGTCTTGGATATCCTTGACCTTTGAAGGGTCTAACTCAATTTCTCGGCGGCTGACGATGAACTCTAACAACTTTCCAGCATGGACTCTAAAGGCACATTTCACGGGGTTCTGTTTCAAATTATACCTTTAAAGTCGATCAAAGAATTTTCTCAAGTATTCTATGTGATCTGTACCCGTCTTAGATTTGACGATGACATCGTCCGCGTACACTTCTATCTCCTTGTGTATCATGTCATGGAAAATGGTTGTCATGGATCTCATATAAGTGGCTCAAGCATTCTTCAAACCAAACAGCATCATTTTGTAGCATTATACTCCCCATGGTGTAATAAAGGCTGGATTTTTGGCATCTTCTTCATCCCTCCAGATCTGATGAAATCCCGCGAGGCAATCCACAAAAGACTAGAGTTCATGCTTGGCACAGTTACCGATCAGTATGTGTATATTGGATAACGCGAAATCATCTTTAGGACTTGCTCTGTTTAAATCCCGATAGTCGACACATACTCTGACTTTCCCATCCTTCTTCAGAACTGGCACGATGTTAGACAACCATGTTGTATATTCAATCACTTTGAGAACCTTAGCTTTGATCTGCTTGATGACTTCCTATTTTATTTTCAGAGTCATATCTGGCTTGAACTTTCTGAGCTTCTGCTTTATAGGCAGACACATAGGATTGGTCGGTATCTTATGAGCCACTATGTACATGCTCAAACCGGTCATATCATCATAGTACAATGCAAAAATATCCTCGTACTCTTTCAAAAACCGTATGTATTCTTATTTCTCTGACAACGATAGGTGAATTCTTACACGAGTTTCCTTCGTTTTTTCAGAGTCTCCCAAATGAACTATTTCAGTCTCATCCAAATTGGACTTAGGCTTGTTTTCAAATTTTCAAGTTCTCTGATAATCACCTCGGGTATTATATCTTCTTTCGGATCATCTTAATCACCTATTGCATTGTCTCATTATATGTCATAGTCATAGGTTCATCAAGGTAAGTAATAATAATGCTGTAGAGAGAAAATGTAAAGGATAATAATAAATACTAAAATAGCAATCCATTGATAAACATTAAAATGTCAAACAAATGCAGTTCAATGATCTGAACAATTGTTCAAAACGAAAACGTTTAAAACAAAATACTGAAAATGTCTTAAACGCTCATAAAATTGTTTTCAAAATAAATGATGCTAATTGACAGGCTACCCAGGAACTCGACCGGCCATTGATAGTGCAACAATCCAATTCCTGATAACAACTCATTTCTCCATTGTCTGAATAACAAGGCCTTCTTCCTCCTCCTCCTCAATTATTGCATTACATTCCATGTCTTCATAATTCATTAACAAATTCCTTATGCCGGCTAGAACTTCATCTTTTTTGGACCCCACATCATGCCGGCTTGATGAAATGACTGGCTCAAATATGGTACCGGCTGCTCTAGAGGGTAATAAGGACCACGCCATGGCGGCGACCAATTCTGATACTCGTGCCATGTGTACTCATACCCAAGCCCAAGGGTTGTGCATTGACGCTTTGGATGTATTGGTTTGGTGATACCCTATAAATTCTTATTGAGATCCTTATAAGGTTCATACCCTGCCCATGCCAATATGCTTTTTATCTTGCTGCTCCTCCATTGATCTTTCTCAATTGCGTTGACACATTCGATGCGATGGTATGTTTCCCCACCCAACTTCATTCTATTCTCGAAAATCGGGACAGTTTGATTAGTGTAAATGGGATTACTTCCATCCCATGGATGATTACTTCCTGATGGTTCCATTCGAACCTCACGGCCTGATGTAGAGTAGAAGCTACAGCCCCAGCAACATGTATCCAAGGTCGTCCCAACAACTGATTGTAAGTAGCGGATATATCTAATACTTAAAACTCAACATCAAACTAGGTCGGTCCCATCTGAAAACTGAGGTTTGTCTCCCCCAATTGTGGCCTTTTGGGACCCATCGAATGCTTTCACGTTCATACTTCATGCTTGTATCTCATGCAGACCCTTACCCAATCTTTTCAGAGCAGTTAGCGGACAGATGTTGAGACTTGAACCTCCGTCTATCAGGACCCTAGCAATAAATTTATCCTCAAACTGGACTGTGATATGCAGTGCCCTACTGTGACTCAGTCCTACCGGCAATAGTTTGTCTTCATCAAAAGTAATCTTGTGGCTTTCCAACACTTGACCTACCACATTGGCCATCTCTCCACTGGTAATGTTATTGGGTACACAGGCTTCGTTCAACACCTTCATCAAGGCATTCCTATGCGCCTCAGAGTTCTGCAACAGTGATAAAATAGATATTTGAACAGGGGTTTTGTTCAGATGATCAACCACAGAATATTCTCTTGCATGCACCTTCTCCAAAGACCATCTGGGCCAGTCTCAAAGACAGGAAGCTTAGAAGCGGCTTTTTTCCTGTTCCTCACAAATAAACCCTAAAAGTTCTGGTTATGCCTTGCGCTGCACCTGTTTCCTCCATTTTTTCTTTTCCTTTCCTTCTTGCTTCAGCATCATAGTCCCTACCGCGCCCCCTTTTTCCTCGTGGATTCCGGGTTTCGACATCTTTTGGGACAACTCATTTCCTTTTGGGAAGGGATATGGAATTTGAAGAGTCTCCACCTAACGAGTTTAAGGTGTGTTATGGCACCTAATGCAAGTAACTCATAAACCGGTTTACATTACCCGAGATTGGGTAAGGGCTTGAAATTACCTTGAGGGGAAGGTATTAGGCACCCATCGAGGTCCACAATGGTGGGTCCCAGCCAAACTCATTTTAGTGAATTAGTCATAAAGCAATTTAAATAAGTAAAGATCATTTTAAAACGGGAATAGTCCTAGCTTTATTAGCCCATAGGATCACTTATGTGCAATACTCGGTAAACTTTCCCCAAATAGAGGTGTTACGCGTAGCATTAGCGCATAAATCATCATATCCTTTACTACCATATTACCTACCCCTTAATTATTACTTAAGCGATTCTAATTGAATACGTGTTGTATGTGTGCATTGTCCACCCCATTACCTATGGCCCTGCGGTGTTTAGGACCTCTATTAAGGTGGTTATAGACTCACCTATAGTGCTTAAAAAGAGAAAACCTAAGCGACAAACAAAACAGATAGGACAGTCATATAACAAAGCAGTCAAAGGCTCACATTTACCTCCACAAAGAAGAAAATAATTGCACGTCTCAAACAACAATTTGAAACACTTTAAAGTCCTGTAGAAGGATATCTAGGCGAGCTAAAAAGTAGAATATGCAGCATTTTTTAAGGCGAGGCAGTGAACGCCTAATCAGTTTGCCTACTGATTTTTATGGCTTACTGAATCTGGTCAGTTTATAAGCAGTCACACAATTCAGAACTTCAGAATTTTAGTTGTCCTACAGGCTTGCCTGGGTGTGGATCAGCGGTATCCTCTAAACATGTCATCTAATCATTAATCAGGACCATAACTCTAAACCAGTGATTGATTTTAAACAGGGATTTTTTATCCGTTTAGACCCTATGATTTCTGTGTGCTGAGGATGATCACAAGCATAAACACAGAAATTGATTTTACGTATTTATTTCAATAAGCATGATACTAAGTGTTGGAACTGTTTTTATACTTATAGGCATGTTGGTTAGATGAGGAAACTGATTTTTAATATGTTTTACCTATAGGCATGGTATGTAAGCGAGTGCAACATGATCTCTAATACACACAATTGATAAGTGGCCTAGAAACAAGATTTCTAATGCACATGTGAGAATGCAGGATTTTTTAGAATGAAAAGTAGAAATTTAGGACAAATAACGAGATGAGTCCTATAAACATGATTTCTATTGCAAATAACAGTCATATAGGAATGGTTTCTAATACATGTAGATAATCGTAACAACCCTATGGGCATGATTTCTACCCGATCCCCCACAAAATATATAAAAAGTCTCCTAGTTTTACTAATATCCCCATTATTCGTTTTTACAAGAATTATTATTACAGACCATCTATAAATGAATTACATAACGTAATTACTATGCTATAGGGAGCCAAGATAGGCCCAAATGTAAACCTGGATAACCAAGCCTTCAACCATGTCTAAAGTGCGCCAACATCTCACAATACTCAAGATGGTATCCTGGTGTGTCAAAGTTTCTCCCGTTTCTGCTTCATTATATGTGGTTCAGCTTCATTATGTTGTGTTAGATTGGTTAGCTCGGGTTCAGAGAAATTTTTGGAGAGAAATGAGACACTTAGTCTCTTAACTTGGTTCAATAGTGGAAGGTCAACTGAAAGTTGACTTATTGGTAACGACCTCGGAATGTAGAATTTATGGTTCGGATAGCTTCGTTAGGTGATGTGGAAATTAGGAGTGTGTTCGAAATGTGGTTTTGATGTCCGGTGTAGAATTAGGCTTGAATTGGCGAAAGTTGATTTTTGGAACTCTCCGGTCGGCATTGGAAAATAGGCTATCGGGGTCGGAATGGAATTCCTGAAGTTGGAACAGGTTCGTAATGTCATTTTGGATATGTGTGAAAATTTTCAGGTCATCCGGACGTGTTTTGGTTGGTTTTGGCATCATTGGCGGAATTTAGAAGTTTCAAAGTTCATAGCCTTGAATTTCATGTGATTTTGGTGTTTTTGCATTGTTTTTGGTGTTTCGAAGACTCGAATAAGTTCGAATGAGGTTATGGGATGTGTTGGTATGTTATTTGGGGCCCCGAGGGGCTCGGGATTGATTTCGGATGGTTAACGGAGGTTTGGACTTAGGAAATTGCAGCAAAGTTGCTGCTGGTGTCATGTTACTGGAATGGCCGCACCTGCGGATGGGGAACCGCAGGTGCGATGGACGCAAGTGCAAAGGTATTTGCGCAGGTGCGAAAAGAGGTCAGACTGGAGGAAGTCACAGGTGCGAGGCTTGGGCCGCACCTGCGAAGCCGCAGGTGCGGGTGGATCGCAGGTGCGAGAATTGGACATTTAATGGAATTGCGCAGGTGCGCACCTGGGACCGCAGGTGCGGGTCCACAGGTGCGAAGATTTGTCTGTTTGGTTTGAAGAATTGGCGTTTCTTTAATTTTTTCATGCGGGTTGAGCTAGTTTGGGAGCAAACTGAAGGAGGAATTCGAGAGTCTTCAGTGGAGGTAAGTTTCCCGGATTATAAACTCGATTTTATGTTATTTTGTGACGGATTAATCTTGGAATTGTGAATTAATGGCATGAATTGGGGGTTTAGGCTTGGGAAAAAAATTGAGACTTGTAATTACGAAATTTGGGAGTTGTTTGTGGTCGAATTTTGATGCATTTTGTATGTGTTGACTCGGGAAGGGATAAGGATTCTTGTGACACAATTTTTATCGAATTCCGAGACGTGAGCTCGGGGCTCGGGTTTGGCCAATTTCGAGAATTGTACCTAAAATTGATAGTTTTCGTTTGAGCCTTGTTCATTTAGCGTATATTGATGATGTTAATATGATTGTGATAATCTCGGAGCATTTGGGAGCCAATTCGAGGGGCAAGAGTATTGGGGAGTAGCTTTCCGGGCTAGTTTGAGGTAAGTAATGGCTATAAATCTTGTCCTGAGGGTGTGAAACCCCGGGCTTCGTATTTCCCACTACTTTTAGAATGGCGCACATGTCGTATGAAGAGTATGTGGCATGCACTGATTTTTGGATTGGACTTGGTCCTCTCCGTTGCAACTATTGAGCTGCGTATTTTACTCTAAACCATATGTTAAATTGTGTTCTAGAACTATTGCTATAATTGGGCTGTAAACCATGTTTGGGGCCTCGTGCCGACTTGTTTAGACCCCTTGGGGACTTTTTACTGCTATTTCCTCACTGTGTTGACTTATGATTTACACTCAGTCATATTTGTGCTTAACTGTTTTCGAAACTCAACCTTATTTACACTATTTTGAGATATAAAATGATGTTTTGGGTCGAGTACCCCGTTTTACTGATATGCTCGAGGGGATTTTGAGAGTTGATGAATGAGTGAGGCCGAGGGCCTGATTGTGAGGATATGATATGCCACGAAGTGGCTTGATATTAGTGTTTGGGCTAAAGGAGCCCCTCCCAAGTCTGTACACACCCACAGTGAGCGCAGGTACCTACTGAGTGCGAGTGTCGAGTGCTGAGTGACAAGTGATTGGGAGGCATTAGTGACTGTGAGGTTTCCCGAGGGGCTGATTATGAGTGATTGTGAGGTATGCCCGGGGGGCTGAGTATGAGTGACTGTGAGGTATGCCCGAGGGGCAGTTTCTGATACATGTTTTTTTTCCCGAGGGGCTACTTATGATTTTACCACTTTCACTCAGAACTTATGAAACATGTTTTTCTCGAGGGGCTTTTTATGATTTTTATCATTTTTACACTAAACTTCTTGAAAGTTATGTTGAAACTATTGGAAAGTATATTTCCAAATGATTTTCAATGAAATCAGCTTTTAAGCGTCATGATTTAACGTATACATTGTTGGAAAGAAAGGTTGTGCTTATTGTGAATTGATGATTTGATTTTTATTGGTTTCTTACTGCTCAAACCTGATTTAATTCCATTACTACTGAGTTGGCGTGCTCACATTACTCCCTGCACCTCGTGTGCAGATCCAGGTGTTAGAGCAGATTGAGTTGTGTATCTGTTCTAGAGATTTCTCGGAGATTTTGCGAGGTAGCTACACGCGTCTGCAGTCCTGCTCTCTCTCCTGCTTACTATTATAGAGTTTATTCTATTTAAGTTGTACCAGTGACTCCTTGATCTCGGGGGTTGTATTTAATATTCAGTGTAGCTTTATCTATTTTAAACATTTTAAAAAGAAATCTTTATAGGTTATCAGTTTAGTAATGATGTAAATGGAAGATTATTACGATTTGAGTGTGGTTTTGGCTGGCCTATTTCCACGATAGGCGCCGTCACGACTGGTTTAGATTTGGGATCGTGATAAGTTTGTATCTGAGCGCTAGGTTACATAGGACTCACCGGTCAAGAGCAGGTTTAGTAGAGTCTTGTAGATCGGTACAGAGACGTATGTACTTATCTCCGAGAGGCTGCAAAACCCTTAGGAAAATCTCACATTCTTGAATTCTTGTCGTGCGAATCCATTTATTTCAGCCAAGAGTGTAATTCTTTAATTTCTTCCATGTATTTGAATGTGCACGAGAGTGCTTGGTATCAGCTGTGCATCTACGACTTGTGACTTCCATGGATGAGATGTGATTTTGGCATGTTGGTAATGGGCCAGTCTGGAGGACTTGAGGCCAGATTCATTCCGTGGCTTGAATGCTAAGATTTTGATTATGTGTTCCATGCATTTGGGGACTGATGTCTCCATTGGTGTTCTTATTGATGAGAATTGGTGACTAGATGGCTACGTGGTGAGTGTGATTTGTTGGTTAGCTTGTATTGGTAAAAAAGTGTTTTACACGTAATACAGCTTTGACAACTCAGCCAGTTACGTGGATAAAGGAAAACGCGACAGCTAGACATTATTCTTTGAAGAGGTACGGTACAAAGAGACACGGTTCAGTAAAACCACGAACTTATCAGCCACGGGAAACTCAACTTGATCAAAACGGGAGAGAGGCACGGTCAGAATGAATCTAGACAAAGCTACAGGCAGATTCAAAGACCCCCAATTGATTACTCGAACGTTATGTAACCGTACCCCAATTACCGTTATCCTTTGTAACACCTCATTAATGTCATAATTAGTCATTAATGAGTAACCATAGCAAGAGTCGTACGTTATAAGAATCTCCTATATAAGGGAGGGGAATACAGCTTGTAAAGTCATCTGATTCTCGAATACAATTAACTTCGATTTTCTATATTTCTGCAATATTGTCTATTATTCATTTTTCTCCATTACCATGATTATCAGTAACCCGTATTCATCTTAAAAATAAGCTTTAGTCAAAAGGGTCTAATTCTTTGGTTAAACGGATTGGTTCCGTTAACGGGAATGTGATAATCTTTTTATACTTTTCAAGTGATATCCTCTGAATTGTGTCAAACTCCAACGACAACAACCAGCAAAGGAGTGGAACCCCAGTTCCATCGCCTTTAGGAACCCCACGTGGTTCGAGGGAATAATCCCTAGAAAGATCCAATAAAAACAATGGTGATAATGATCAAATTGTGGAACAAGATCGTGTAAAGCAAATGATTGCAGAGTATGTGAGCCAAGCTTTGCAAGAATTTGCGAGAGGATTACCGACAACGTTACCTACACCGCCGATGCCGCCCCCCA
>ML433258.1:132465-293895 GCA_005239525.1 Nicotiana knightiana
AAACGAGACCAGGTATATCTAATAACTCAGAATTACAAAATTTACTGCTAACCATGCAGAAATAGATGAAGGAGCAAAACGATCGCATCGAACGAATTCCTGGAGTACCACCTATCATCAAAGGCATCGATGTTGATAGATATTCTCAACAACCTTGGAAGTTAAGTGCGGAACCCTTGACTATACCCAAGAATTTTAAAATTCCTAACGTTCCCAAATATGATGGAACAACTGACCCACGCGACCATGTGACTGCTTTCACTACTGGGGTAAAAGGAAACGACTTAACGAAACAAGAGATTGAATCAGTCATTGTCAAATAATATGGGGAAACACTTACCAAATGGGCCCTAACCTGTTATTCTCTTCTCCATGAAAATTCTATTGACTCTTTTGCGGAGCTTGCAGATTCGTTTATAAAAGCACACTTTGGTGCACAAAAAGTTGAGAATAGAATGGAAGAAATATTCAAAATAAAACAAGGAGACACGGAACTACTCCGTGAGTTTGTAGACAGGTTTCAATGAGAAAGAATACAGTTACCCAGGGTGCCTGATAATTGGGCAGCCACGACATTTGCAAGAAACCTGAAAGATAAAAGATCAGAAGCCACGAGACGACTTAAGGAAATTCTAAAAGAATTCCCCGCTACAACATGGAACGATGTATATAACAGGTACATTACTAAACTCAGAATAGAAGAAGATATCATTGCTCGTTCAAGAGATGAAGATCATTCCAGATCCATATGTCCTGAATTAGATAGAAGATCAGGTAAAAACAGGTACGATCCTTACTTAGGACCCTTAGGACGCGATATCTGCCCCAGGTTCGAAAACACTAGGTCGGATTACAGACCACAAGGAAGAGACGTAGTCTCATCCTCGTCTAGATCCAAAAAATATCGAGATGAATGACCTAGAGGTAGTAATCAGATTGGGGATCATACCTTTAATGTAAGTACTACTGAACTTTTCTGAATATTGAGGAACATGGGAGACAAGGTTAAGTGGCCCAAAGAGATGCGGTCAAATCCAAGTAGAAGAAACCCAGATCACTGGTGTGAATTTCACAACGATCATGGGCACAAAACTGCAGATTGTAGATTTTTACAAGGTGAAGTAGAAAATTTATTAAAACAGGGCTATTTAACAGAATTTTTTAGTGATAAAGGTAAACAGGCATATATGAGGACCAGGCAAGAGCCCCCAAAGCCTCCTTCTCCAAAACAAACCGTCAACATGATACACGGGGGTGAAGAAGTAAACGGAGTGATTTGCAAAACAACCACAAAGTTCACAATTACACATGGGAAACGGGCTCGTGAAAATATGGAAGAAGACGATATAACCTTCGATGATGCAGATATCAGCGGATTAATGCTTCTGCACAACGATGCTCTGGTAATATCTTCACTTATTCATGACGTTAACGTAAAAGTGTTGATTGATCCAGGCAGTTCAGTCAATATCATTTTTCTAAGAGTCGTGGAAGAAATGATACTGGGGAATCAAGTAGGGTTTGATAACTCTACGGTTATAACAAAAGGAGAAATTGAGCTTAGCACTTATGCTGAGGGGGTGATCAAAAGTGCCAGGTTCCAAGTCATCGATACTGACATGGCTTATAACGTGATCATTGGAAGGCCATGGATCCACGACATGAAAGTGATACCCTCCACGTTGCATCAGGTAATTAAATTCCCCTCTGAATGGGGGATTCAACAAATCAAAGGAGATCAACAGACCGCAAGAAATATAAACTCTATGGTACACTACACCAAGAAAATAGAGGTGGAAGAAATTACTACCCAAATAGGTACGAAATGTATTATTGCTGAAACAGGTACGAAAGAAAATACTTATGAGAAGGAAAATCAAGTTACCACGGAAGGTATACTATACCACACAGATACAGATTCCAGACCGGACGTCATTCGTGAATCGGAGGAATATGAGCACATCAAAATAACTACGGAGGAGCTCGTAGCTGTTCCATTATCTGAACAAAAGCCTGAGCAGAAAGTGTATATTGGCACAAGGCTAGGCCCTGCTCGAAGAGAAGAAAAGAAAGCAAGGACCATTCAAGAACCAAGTGATCGACGAAGAGGTACAGAAACTCATGAAGATTGGTTCGATACGAGAGGTAAGGTACCCTAACTGGCTAGAAAACACTGTGGTAGTACGTAAAAAGAATGGTAAGTGGAGAGTATGCGTAGATTATACTGACTTAAATAAAGCATACCCCAAAGATTCATTCCCATTGCCACATATAGATCAAATGATTGATGCCACAGCAGGTCGTGAATTGTGGAGCTTCTTAGATGCATATTCTGGTTATAATCAGATTAAAATTAATCCCTCAGATGAGAAAAAAACTTCCTTGATTACAAACAGGGGGACTTACTGTTATAAAGTTATGCCTTTTGGCTTAAAAAACGTTGGAGCCACCTATCAAAGGTTAGTGACTTAAATGTTCCAAGAACATCTTGGAAAGACGATGGAAGTCTATATTGATGATATGTTGGTAAAATCAACACAAGCACAAGACCATTTCCAACATCTCTTTACTGCTTTTGATATTTTACGCAGGTATATTAATGAAGTTAAATCCAGAGAAATGGGCTTTTGGAGTGCAATCAGGTAAATTTTTGGGTTTCCTTGTATCAAACAGAGGAATAGAGGTAAATCCCGCTCAAATTAAAGCTATACAGTAAATACCTTATATTTTAATAAATAAAAAGGAAGTTGAAAGACTGACAGGGAGAATAGCAGCTTTGGGTAGGTTTATTTCTAAATATTCCGAAAGAAGTTTTAAATTCTTCTCAGTTCTCAAAAAGCAGAATCAGTTCGAATGGACTGAAGAATGTCAGCAAGCCCTCAAGAATCTGAAGAATTAGCTATCAAAACCACCACTGCTTTCAAAGCCAAAAGAAGGGGAAAGATTGTACATCTACCTGGCTGTCTCAGAAATTGCTGTAAGTGCGGTAATGGTAAGAGAATAAAAAGGTAAACAATCCCTATCTATTATGTAAGTAAAACTTTACTAGATGCTGAGACTAGATATCCACATCTGGAAAAGTTAGCCTTAGCATTAATAATGGCATCTAGAAAATTACGACCCTATTTTCAATGCCACCCAATCACCGTTGTGTCCTCATATCCTTTAAGAAATATTCTGCATAAACAAGAATTTTCAGGAAGATTAGCCAAGTGGGCCATAGAATTAAGTGAGCATGAAATAATCTATCAGCCTAGGACTGCAATTAAGTCTCAAATACTAGCTGATTTTGTTGTTGACTTTAGTAATAGCATTGTATCTGAAGTAGAAAAGAGTTACAACTCTTTAAAGGTGTTAATCCAGGCCTATGGACCTTGTTCACCGATGTTTCTTCAAATATAAAAGGCACCGGCTTAGGCATAGTCTTGATATCACCCACGGGTGAAAAGACATGGCAAGCTATCAAGTGTTATCGTATAGCTAACAATGAAGTATAGTACGAAGTTGTTATTGCAGGGATTGAACTCGCACGAGAGCTCTCAATCGAGCAAATCGTGATCAACAGCGACTCCCAACTGGTAGTAAATCAGATTCAGGAGACTTACATCGCTCGAGAGACTAGAATGCAACAGTATCTTGAAAAAGCACTAGAGCTCGTGAGACAATTCAAAACATGCAAGGTAATGAAAATACCTAGAGAGGAAAATACAGAAGCAGATGCACTAGCTAACCTCGCAGCAGTCACGGAAGTAACGAACAAAGACAATACAATTGTCGTTCAACTATTTCATTCAATAATAGACTAGGGCAGGAATGGGGTAACTTTCAACAACCTAACCTGGGACTGGAGAAACTAAATTCTTAATTATTTGCAGAATGGCACCGTACCTGAAGACAGGAAAGCAGCTCAAGCACTTCGCTGCAAAGATGCACGGTACGGCCTCATTCGCAACTCACTTTATCGCAAGATGTTCGGAGGACCCCTAGCTAAATGCCTCGGACCTAAACAAACAGAATTTGTGATGAAAGAAGTCCACGAAGGACACTATGGAAATCACTCAGGGGCAAGATCCTTAATGAAAAAACTAATCAGAGCTGGATACTATTGGCCTAACATAGAAGAAAAAGCCTAGAACTTCGTATCCAAATGTAGTAGATGCCAAAGGTTTGCCAATAACATGCATCGACCAGCGGAATTATTACATCCAATAATGTCCCCATGGACTTTCATGAAGTGGGGTATGAATATAGTGGGACCTCTTCTCACAGCTAAAGGACATGTACGGTTTTTACTCGTGCTAACCAACTATTTTACAAAAAGGGTAGAGGCAGAAGCGTTCAAACAAGTGTGAGAAAATGAAGTTAAAATCTTCTTATGGCAAAACATAATATGTCGCTTTGGAATACTAAAGGAAATCGTGTGTGATAATGGCCCAAAATTCATAAGCTCCCAAATCACAGAATTCTTCGAAAGTTGGCAAATCAAGCGGATCACTTCAATGTCGTACCACCCCGTGGCTAATGGTCAAGCTGAGTCAACGAATAAGTTCATCATGAACAATCTAAAGAAGAAGATGGATAAAGCATAACGAAACTGGCCTGATGAGTTACCAGCGGTACTATGGGCATACATAACAACTTCAAAGATAACCACGGGAGAAACTCCGTTCGAACTTGTTTATGGCTCAGAAGACTTAATACCTGTGGAGATTGGTGAACTAAGCATAATATTTTCAATAGCCATGGAGGGTGAAAACGACGACGAATTAAGGACCAACCTAGACATGCTCGAACCATGGAGAGAAGCAGCATTGATACTCATGGCAGCTCGAAAATAAATCATAGAGCGTTATTACAACCGGAAAGCTCGTCTCATGTACTTTAAGATTGAGGACTTCCTCCTAAAAAAAGTCTTTCAATCAACGAAAGAAGCAGTTACAGGAAAGCACCTTACAAAATTCGAGGCATAGCTGGGAAAGGCGCCTATGAGTTGGAAGCTATGGACGGCAGAGTTCTACCAACAAGCTGGAACGCCATCCATATAAATAAGTATTACTTCTAAAAGAAAAGAATAACCCTGTCACGTATCACACCTTCGATTTTATTTTAAACATTTAAAAATTTTACTAATTTTTTTAGATGATAGGCACAAAGCTAATCCATCACCAAATGATGATATTAGACTTGCAAAGACGCGAGGAAATAACATAATTCCCGGTCTAGGGTTACACTTTCTGATGGACGTTTTAAAAGGGTTAAGCAGCTATCATCTAAAAAACTATATACCTTCGAGTCCGGAATGTTTTTCCTTTTCAGGAAAAGGACCACAAGGAAGGAATAATCAAGTGCTTGTGATTTCATTCTTCAAATCTCAAACACTTGGGGGACTATACAGTATGGAAGGCTAAGACAAAGCAAAGAAGACTATCATAAAGTCAAAAGCTTGAGCCTGAAGACCCATCTACCCAACAAGAAAAGTGACACGAGCAGAATCGGAAAAAATCAAAAAGCCATCCAAATACAAAGTCTAAGGAAAAAAGCAAAAACCTTCGAACATATTCAGGTTGAAAGTAAAAATATTAGTCACGAGAAAGAAATGTACACCTTTATACTTATTCAAAGTTGTTGTAACAAAAAAAGTTAGGGGTAAAAGATCATCATCAATGTGCTCATTCAAAAAAAACTGTTCTCAAATAAAACAGTTATGGATGAAAAGATCTAAATCCTTGTATTTGTTCGAAAAACAGTTATCAAATAAAAACAGTTACAAATAAGAAAAACATTTCCTTCGCACTTATTAGAAAACTGTTTCAAAAACAATTGCGGGTAAAAACCCCAATCTTTACAAAAATTATTACTAATAAAACAATTGTTTCCTTGTATTCATATCAAAAAACTGTTACATATGAAAACAGTTACGAAATACAAGAGTATATCAAATTTGTTAAACAAAAATAGTTGCAAGCATGAGTTTTAGACGATAATCAAACACATGTAAAATGTCATGAAAGTTCAAACACGAAAATCTTTCCTTGGAAACATTCTTAAACATGTGTAAGATTCCTATCACTCTATTGCATTATCATGAAGTTGAGACATGCCAATTATAAAGGGCCATCTTCCGTAAACTATTCCTATTACAAAAAGGCACACATTTAATATGACACCGTGCCTATTACAAAAAAAGGTACGAGTAGTCTAAAGCATTCCACATGCAAAACTCGAAGGTAAAACTAAAACCTCGAAAAATGATGCATGCAAAAGACTTAATGAGTGAAACAGAAACTCAACAAAAGTCGAACTAACATTTATATATTAAAACGGCTAAAACTAAGTATTAACTTATACTTAGCCGTATAAAAATTTTATATACATTGCGGTGACCCTAAGTTGTCATTTGGGGACTTTAAGGAAATCCAAATTTACCCCCGATGGGACTGGGGGTAACCACCAATTGATACAAAGAAAAAAAAAAGGGATAAACCAACTAAATCTTTTCAAGAGAGGGGTTGAGTTCAGTGGCAGAAGGAGCGGGATCAACTGGGGATGAAGAGGCATGAGCGGCTGGAATCTCACCATAAGGTGAAGAGAGGTTATGACCTTGTTGAGCCTTCTCCATGGCTGCCTTAAGTTTGGTTGTTTCAGCACTAAGGTCAAAACTCTCTTGACTCATTTCCATCAATATGTCAAGGCGAGAATTGATATATGCCCAACTCACATTGACAAAAACCACCTCTTCCAAATATTCATAATCCTTTGCCCATACTTGAAGCTCAGCTCTCAATCCATCGACTCCTCTAAAGTTTGAGCTTTGTCTAAAGCCCTACGAAGGTCTCCTTGAGTATGAGTGAGTGATTGCACGAGCTCACATGAGTATTCCTCCTTCTGCCCCAACAAGTTCTTCAAGTCTCTAATCTCCTCTAAGGCATAGGACAGCTGCTCTGCGAATGAAGACTCCAGAACACTCTTATTTTTATCAGCCTGACTGCAAGAAGCCCTTTCTACTTCTAGTTCTGCTATCATGAGTCTCATGTGCCACTTCAAGGTACTCCTTTCCTCTTCTAAAGCATCCATGTCAATCCTTAGGCTATCATACTGTGCTCTTCAATTATCAACATCGGCCTACAAATCTTTTGTCTCTTGATCCGTGTTTGAAATCCTCTTCATAAGCTCCATACCTATAAGGTTAATCTACAAGAAGTACACCAGTTAGATATGGTAAATTTCATATACGAGAGTGAAAGAGGATAACTTGCATCATACCTTCAAAGAAGTATGCAGGACCTCATTGGCCCATGTAAGAGCATCGTGGCTGGCTAGCTTTGCTTTCTCAGAGGGACCTATCAAAGTCTTGAACCACACTTCGGGCTCACCCGTTTTCTTGAAAAGATTCCAGTCAACCGGAACCTCTATTACCACCTACCGCATCTCACTGCTGGAAGACCCTACTTCCCTAACGGAAGGCATGGAAGCAGGCAGAGATGGAACATCAACAGACACGGAAGTTTGAGGAGCTGGAGAAGCCACGGGCAAAGAAGTAGGCACAGAGAGTTGAATAGTTGAAGAAGTTACGAGCAAAGCAACAGCAGAAGTTGAAATAGCCAAAGGAACAGACGAAATAGCTTCCCTCAAAGAAGCAGGAAAGACAGCAGCCAAAGGGACGTCGTCAGGAGCAAGATCAACACCCTCATGAATAGGGGAATGTGAAACATCATCAAGGACAGGGGGCTCAATCACAGACACGGAAGGGAAGGTTAAGGCTGTAAGCACATCATCTAAAACCATTTTCCTTCTCCGTGGCCTGTGCACTAAAGCACCCTCTTCTTCTTCTTCTACGGAACGAGACTCACTAATCTTCCTCTTCGAGGAAGATGAACCAACAATAATTTCCTGGGCCTGAGCCAAGGACATCTTCGGGATAGATGAAGCAGACACCCCACGAGCAGAGAACCCTATTAAAAGGGAAAAAATTAAACGACAAAAAAAAGACTCGAGTAAAGAAAGAAGCAAGAACAAGAGCTTCACTTACCGTGGGTCATTTCTTGCCAACCATACCTCCCAGCGAGGTACTTCCAAGATCTCTCTTCTGAAGGAGCAACAGACAACAAATTTTCTACCCAATCACGAATACCGGAGACATTCTCAACAGTATTCATTATTGCTGAGAGAACAAAAAAATAGATATGGTGTTAATAAAACATCCCAAGTCAAAAAATGAAAAAGTAAATATGAGATAAAGCATACTCACGTGCGAGATTCCACTTCTTAGGGAAGGGAATATTTTCTTCACCCACTAAACGAACAGTGGGTACAGCAACATACCGGAGGTACCAACCCCTATCCTTATCATCTCTAGGGGTTACCAGCACTCTTTTTCTTCTAGTAGTCAGAGTGAAAACCTCTTCACGAAATAAGGTAGGAGAGTAGAGATGAATAAGATGGTTGAAGGTAAAAGGAATCGAGGCTAAAGAAGACATGCGACAACTCGCCACACAAGCGAGACAACTTGTCCTAAGCAGATATTGAAAAAATGGCAAAATTCAATTATAACTGGGTCAATGGGGGGTCTAAAACCTAAAGTGAAAGGATACGTATAAACAAAAGAATACCCCGTCTTGTAAGACGTTATTCTTTGATTACTCTTCAGAATATAAATAGGAAATTCAGACCTCCAAAAGCACTCCCTACGAACAAGGGAAATCTGACCCTCAGTTATAAGGGTTGGATATCTTTCGACACTATCAAGAGAAGAAGATTGATCTACAAGAACTTGACTATCCCTAGCAAAAACAAACTCAGTAGGGACAATTTCATCGACTCCAGGTTCACGAAGGCGTTCGCCTCTACCTCTAGACAAAGATCAAGAAACCCTAAACCTCGGAGAAACTGGAGATCTTGTGTAAGTAGGAGGAACTATCTGAGAAGAAGAGGAGCCCCTCGAAGGAGTGGACCCTAGACTTCTAAGTCTACCACCCCTCCGACTCCTAGTCGGAGCAGAAGATGGCGTTAAACTTTAAATATCTATTACTCTTTGAGGTTGGTTTGAAGAAGACATGTTTACAAAGGCAAAGAAGAAAGTTCTTTACAAAAGACAAAGTTATAAAAGTGTTTCGTGGAAGTAAAGAAAAGAAAAAATGTATTTATACTTGAAGACAACTGTCAAACATGAAGAATAAGGAAAATAATGATGAAAAGTCATAATTGAAGATGTCACTTCGGGACTGGCACGGCCATAAAAATCCCTAAAAGGTGCCGAGTAAATACATAACCAATCTGAAAAGGACACGTGTTATGAGCATTAAATGGAAGTGACAAACAACGTATATGGTGCAGAGAAGGATACAATGATTTAAGGAAAAGCGGCGGAAAAATATTCCCGCCATATTTGTATTGGTAAAAAAGAGTTTCACACGTAAGCCGACTTTTGACAACTCAGCCAGTCACGTGGACACAAGAAAACACGACAGCTGGACGTGATTCTTTGAAGAGGTACAGTACAAAGAGGCACGGTTCAGTAAACCCATGAACTTATCAGCCACGGGAAACTCAACTTGATCAAAACGGGAGAGAGGCACGGTCAGAATGAATCTAGACAAAGCTACGGGCAGATTTAAAGACCCACAATTGATTACTCGAACCTTATGTAACCGAACCCAATTACCGTTATCCTTTGTAACGCCTCATAAATGTCATAAATGGTCATTAATGAGTAACCATAGCAAGAGTCGTACGTTATAAGAATCTCCTATGTAAAGGAGGGGAATACAGCTTGTAAAGGCATCTGATTCTCGAATACAATTAACTTCGATTTTCTATATTTCTGCAATATTGTCTATTATTCATTTTTCTCCATTACCTAGATTATCAGTAAACCATATTCATCTTAAAAATAATCTTTAGTCAAAGGGTCTAATTCTTTAGTTAAACAGATTGGTTCTGTTACCGGGAATGTGATAATCTTTGTATACTTTTCAAGTGATATCCTCTGAATTGTGTCAAACTCCAACGACAACAACCAGCAAAGGAGTGGAACCCCAGTTCCATCGCCTTCAGGAACCCCACGTGTTCAGATTGTTTGATTGTGACAAAAAGGTTGGCTAGAAATGTGGCAAGACTATTGAGTGTTTGATTTCTTTCTCGGTTTGGTATATGGATTTGAGTTGTGAGTGTATTGGAAGACCTCTCATGTTGTTTAGTTGTGGAGTGAAGTGGATCGTTCTGTTGGGTTATGAGTTCCTGGTGATGTATTTTGGGTTGATCATTACCCTAGTAGCGTTCATGTATTTGATTAACGGTGTATTCCAGCTTATTAGCACTCTTTGTTATTGTATTTGTTGATGGTGTCCCGGCATATACACGTAGCTAGGAGTAGCATAATCAGTATTTGAGGATGGAATTATAAGGATTCAGGGAGGAAAGGCTCTATGCAAAGTTCTCCGAGTGTGAATCTTGGCTCAGTTCAGTAGCATTCTTGGGACACGTGGTGTCAAGTGAGGGTATCAATGTGGTTAGACGTGTGTAGGTAGAGCTTCCAGAAGCTCAAGATTTCTTTGACCACCGCTCCAGTGTTAGTTCTGCCATCAGCTTCAGGTTCTTATACCACGTCTCGTGATGCCTCGAGGGCGTTGTTTGTGTTTAGATGCCGAAGGGTGTAGTGATTGCATGATAGTTATTTGTTTTCGGAAGTGTATAGAGAGATATAATTTTGAGGCTACGCGGGCAGGGGTATCTCCTGCGGGTTGTCCTGGGGTGTGCGATCCTTATGTTGTTCTATAGTAAGTTCTCTTTTACCAGTAAATGATATACGTTGTAATTTGAGTTTAGATCACTTGTGGAAGTTGGCATGACTATTACAATGGTGAACTGTTAGACGAGTTGTGTTATTATGGGCATTGTGAGTTATTGTTTGTCTTGATCGTTGGCTTTGAGCCAAGTGGGGGAGTCTGTTAATGATAAGTTGATTACACGATTACGTGTTGTATTGGTTTCAGCTTGAGGCATATTGGTGGATCAGTTATGACGTGCAGAGGTGGAATCTGGGAATGACACGAGTAATGGAAATTTCATCGATATAGGTTGGAATGTACTCCATTGGGTAAATGGGTTCTATTGAATGATTGAGTGGTAATTGAAAAAGGTGTAGTGTGTTCAGTGTATGAACTTGCTTGTGGCTTCAAGTGAGTGGATTACTTTCCTAGTATGTTAGTGTGCAAACGGGTCAGGTCGATTCTTTCTAATTGGTCAGTGTAATTGAGATTTACGTTGGAGGGTATCAGGACTTGTGGCTTTTCTACATAATAATGGATTCTACCCATCGGTATCAAGAAAGTGAAGGTAATGGCTTTAGATCGCAGGAAGTCTCTTCAGGGATAAGTATTTTGAATGTTGTACGTTTGGGGATATTCGAGAGAGTATTCAGCGGCTTATGAGCCTTAAGCGGTATGATGTTATGCTCGGGTCTTGTGTGGTGAGTCTAGGCTGAGAATTGTGGTATTATGGCAAGTAGAAGTATCAATTTGAAGGTAAGTTAGAAGAAACTTGGGTAAATAGGACAACTTGGTAGTAGGTCGGATCGACATGTTAAGGGATACGATTAGTTCTTTGGGTGTTCATGAGGTAATGAGTTTTTACATATGTTTCTCAGCAATGTTCTTGGATTTTTGGTGGCCTGCGTAGCTTGGTTGAGTTAAAAGGATTCAGTCCTGACGGTTTGGTGTTGCACAAATGGTATTTCGGATAGTTCCTGATGGTTTCTACCACAGTTAAAGATGCATATTTACTACAGGCGTGAGGTGTTGGTGATGTATAGTGATTTTGCTTCGAAGTGGGATCAAATGGAAGTTCTTGGCTAGTTGGGTACGTAGTCTCTTGTGGCTCGGAAGGGATCATGAAGTTTTCATATTCACCATAGGATGGCATAGCGCATGCGGTATGTTGTGTAGAGTTGAGATTTGCATATGTGAGGTCACGGTTCAGTTCTGGAAGGGAGGTCAAAATTGTTAGGCAGCATTGGCAATTTCAGATGACTAGGTAGATGATATCACTATTGGGTGTCTTGATCAGGGTATACATTTCTGAAAGGGCAATGTGCGGAATTAAGGGTACTTCATTGGTACTTCGACGCTCTCTTGTTGGATTCGACTGCTGATGTTCAAGGTTGCTTGGTAACACGGAAGAATTATAGGGGTATCCCTCGTGGAATGATTGAGTATTAGGGATGTGCTAAGTATTCGGGCAGTGGAGTTGGGATCAGATATAGTAATCTGTGCGCTTCATGGACTTCGAGACTGAGAGTTCTCATAAACAGGGTATTTTGTGATAGCGAAACTGAAGATGCGAGCAAGCTAGTCAGATGTTAGTATGTACCATGGTTCAGTCATTGTGAACTTCTCGGTGAGTTATCTATCTATTGTGAGTGACTAGAGTTGATTTAGGGTTATTGGTAGGCTAGCATCGGTGTGTGTTCTGAACCGTGTCGGAATTGTTGGCTCCGAATTTTTATTGTTGAGGAATGTACCATTCAATTGTGATTGAGTTTATTCGTGTTCTAGAGTGATCTATGAGTTACCCTTCGATGTTTCGAGGAGTTGTAATTATTAGTTATATGCACATATGGTGCGATTCTAGTTGGGCTTTATAGCTAGATTCGAGCAAGGTAAGTAATTGAGTATTGCGAGGTTGAGACGTATTGGTTATGTTCTTACTGATTCGTGTGGCATTATGTTGTCTGATTTTCCCGTGGTTATGGAAATGCACTTTGAGTACTTGATGTCGAATTTCGAATGGTTATTGATTTTTGGGCAAGGTGGATTGAAGTATTTCATGTGGCCCAGCGTTTGGGTGAGATCGCTCATTGTAGCGGAATTATGTGGAGGTATGATCCTTGGTGTCAGATTCATGTGATTTGATTTTTGATGAGTGTCAGGCTCTTAGCATGGTGTTGTGGTGGTAACTATTGATGGCGGGATGTTCCTCTCGTGTGAATCTTTTATATGATTTGATTACATTGGGATGTTGCTATTGAGTGCACGAGTTGCACCTGTTATGGCTTCGAATTGTCGATGTGCCAGGTCAGCACAGTGGTCGTTTTGGATGAGAAGAGGTCATTGGACCTAGAATGAATACTGTCATAATTGAATACAGCATAGTTGGAAGGATAAATATCAGGAGTCGGTTTAGAAATCTGCTATAATTCCTATTTTGGAAGGGGAGCTTCATGTCTGACTGGTCGGACGAATGGTTGTTAGTTTCTACGTGTTTCTTTCATTATCGGGAGTATATGAAAGTGTTCGGGCGATGCATTTCTTGATAAGAGGTTATGTACCGGCATTGGGTTGTTCTGAGCAGCTATTGTGATTATGAGTTATCGCTATGGGTGTTTGAGTCACGCGGTGTATTATGTGATTTCATCTGGGGTGCGTATACGGCTTGATCCAGCATGTTCAGACTTGTTCAGTTTATAGTTATGGAATTTTGATCTTGTATATTATTTCAGAAGTGGGAATTTGGTTCTAAGGTTTATAGGTCAGGATTGGATTTTGAAATTTCAACTGTGTTGTGCTATTGGACCTATATTGGATAGGGTGACGTCGGATCACCCCCGAGTATGTGCATGGTAGGCTACATGGCAGTTTGATGGTGTTGGAGAACAACTCTTGGCACATTCGAGGACGAACATATGTTCAAATGGGGAGGATGTAATGACCCGGTCGGTCGTTATGAGAGTTTAGCCTTGTTTCCTCCGTTGATGCTTCATTATATGTGGTTTAGCTTCATTATGTTGTGTTAGATTGGTTGGCTCGGGTTCGGAGCAATTTTTGAGAGAAATGACACAATTAGTCTCTTAACTTGGTTCAATAGTGGAAAGGTCAACCAAAAATTGACTTATTGGTAAACGACCTCGGAATGTAAAATTTATGGTTCGGATAGCTTCGTTAGGTGATTTGGTACTTACGAATGTGTTCAAAATGTAGGTTTTGATGTCCGGTGTAGAATTAGGCTTGAATTGGCGAAAGTTGGTTTTTGGCAATTTTCGGTCGGCAGTGGAAAATAGGCTATCCGGGTATGAATGGAATTCCGGAAGTTGGAACAGGTTCGTAATGTCATTTTGGATATGTGTGCAAATTTTCAGGTCATTCAGACGTGTTTTTGTTGGTTTCAGCATCATTGGCGGAATTTAGATGTTTCAAAGTTCATAGGCTTGAATTTGATGTGATTTTGGTGTTTTTGCATTGTTTTTGGTGTTTCAAAGTCTCGACTAAGTTTGAATGAGGTTATGGGATGTGTTGGTATCTTGGCTGGGGCACCGAGGGGCTCGAGATTGATTTCGGATGGTTAACGGAGGTTTGAACTTACGAAATTGCAGCAAAGTTGCTGCTGGTGTCATGTTATTGGTGTGGCCGCACATGCAGATGGGAAGCCGCAGGTGCGATGGTCCTTGCGCAGGTGCGAAAAGAGGTCAGACTGGAAGAAGTCTCAGGTGCGAGGCTTGGGTCGTACCTGCGAAGCCGCAGGTGCGGGTGGATCACCGCAAGTGCGAGAATTGGACTTTTAATGGAATTGCGCAGGTGCGAAGAATTGTCCGCAGGTGCGGATTAACTGGGCAGACAGTATAAATAGGTCCCTCCACGAAATTTTGGCATTTCTTTCATTTTTGCATGCAGGTTGAGCTAGTTTGGGAGCAAATTGAAGGAGGAATTTGAGAGTCTTCAGTGGAGGTAAGTTTCCCGGATTATAAACTCGATTTTATGTTATTTTGTGACGGATTAGGCTTGGATTTGTGAATCAATGGCATGAATTGGGGGTTTAGGGCTTGGGAAGAAATTGAGACTTGTAATTAAGGAATTTGGGAGTTGTTTGTGATCAAATTTGATGCATTTTATATGTGTGGACTCGGTAAGGGATAAGGATTCTTGTGACGCAATTTTTATCGAATTCCGAGATGTGGGCTCGGGTTTGGCCAATTTCGAGAATTGTACCTAAATGTGATAGTTTTCGTTTGTACCTTGTTCATTTAGCGTATATTGATGATGTTAAATTGATTGTGATACCCTCAGAGCATTTGGGAGTAGATTCGAGGGGCAAAAGTATTGCAGAGTAGCTATCCGGGCTAGTTCGAGGTAAGTAATGGCTATAAATCTTGTCATGAGGGTATGAAACCCCGGGCTTCGTATTACCCACTGTTTTTAGAATGGAGCACATGTCGGATGACGAGTATGTGGCGTGCGCTGATTTTTGGATTGGACTTGGTCCTCTCCGTGGCAACTATTGAGCTTTGTATTTTACTCTAAACCATATGTTAAATTGTGTTCTAGAACTATTGCTATAATTGGGTTGTAAGCCATGTTTGGGGCCTCGTGCCGACTTGTTTAGACCCCTTGGGGGCTTTTTACTGCCATTTCCTCACTGTGTTGACATAATTTACACTCAGTCATATTGTTCTTAAATGTTTTTGAAACTCAGCCTTATTTAAACTATTTTGAGATATAAAATGATGTTTTGGGTTGAGTACCCCGTTTTACTGTCACGCCCGAGGGGATTTTGAAGGTTGTTGATTGAGTTAGGCCGAGGGCCTGACTGTGAGGATATGATATGCCACGAGGTGGCTTGATATTAGCGCTTGGGCTGAAGGATCCCCTCCGGAGTCTGTACCCAACCCCAGTGAGCGCAGGTACCTACTGAGTGCGAGTGCCGATTACCGACTGCTGAGTGCCGACTGCCGAGTGACGAGTGATTGGAAGGCATGAGTGACTGTGAGTTTGCCCGAGGAGCTGATTATGAGTGACTATGAGGTATGCCCGAGGGGCTGATTATGAGTGACTGTGAGGTATGACCGAGGGATAGTTTCTAATACATGTTTTTTTGCCCGAGGGGCTACTTATGATTTTACCACTTTCACATTGAACTTATGAAACATGTTTTGTCCGAGGGGATTTTTACGATTTTTATCATTTTTGCACGAAACTTCTTGAAAGTTATGTTGAAACTATTGGCAAGTATATTTCCAAATGATTTTCAATGTAATCGGATTTTAAGCGTGATGATTTAGTGTATACATTGTTGGAAAGAAAGGTTGTGCTTATTGTGAATTGATGATTTGATTTTTATGTGTTTCTTAATGCTCATACCTGATTTATTTTTATTAATACTAAGTTGGCATACTCACATTACTCCCTGCACCTTGTGTGCAGATCCAGGTGTTAGGGCAAAGTGAGATGTGTATTTGTTCCAGAGATTTCTCAGAGATTTTGCGAGGTAGTTGCACGCGTCCGCAGTCCTGCTCTCTCTCCTACTTACTATTATAGAGTTTTTTTTTAAGTTGTATATTTTATGTAGATGCTTATTACCAGTCACTATAGGATCTCGGGAGTTGTATATAATATTCGGTGTAGCTTTATCTGTTTGAAAAATGTTTAAAAGAAATCTTTATAGGTTATCAGTATAGTAATGATGGAAATAGAAGATTATTACGATTTGAGTGTGGTTTTGGCTGGCCTAGTTCCACGATAGGCTCAATCACGACTGGTTTAGATTTGGGGTCGTGATAGTTGATCTCAGAGATCAACAACCATGATTAGAGGAAGTTTTGGGTCGGGTAAATACAGAACTGGGCTTGGGCGGATTTGGGCTAAGTTTTAAAACATTTGGGCTAGTGTAACTGAGTTAAAATGAAACTTAAAAGGGCTATTTATAAATACCCAACTAATTAATAAAATAATTTGTAAAAAACTATTAATAAATTATAAACTGTTATAAAATAACGCCTTTAAAGTAAATAAATCAAAGACAACTATAGAGAGAGAGAGAGTGATTTATTATTCAACTTTCAAATTGTTGTACATAATGAACTGAAATCTCCTCTATTTATATAAGAAAGGAAGCTGCTACTGTAAGTTGCTATTGCAAGCTGTTGTGTAAGTTGCTTGTAAGCTACTATTGCAAGTTGTTGTGTAAGTTGCTTGTAAGCTGCTACTGCAAGCTGATGTGTAAGCTGCTTGTAAGTTGCTTATAAGCTTCTATTGTATCAGATATAGATAATCTTCTATAATGTTTATCCATAACGGAGTACCAAAATGGTAAGCTTATTCAGGAGGCTTATTTCTAATAGAGTACTAAATAGATAAACATATTTACGGCAGTGTCCCATATGGATAAGCTTCTTCAGGAAGCTTATTTACAATGGAGTACTAAATGAACATCCATTATATAATATATATTTATAACACTCCCCCTTGGTTGTTCATTAAAAGATAATGTGCCTCGTTAAAACCTTACTAGGAAAAACCCCGTGGGAAAAAAGTCCTAGTGAAGGAAAAAGAGTATACATATTTAGTAATACGCATTGCTAGGTGCCTCATTAAAAACCTTATAAGGAAAACCTGTGGGAAAAAACCTTAGTAAGGAAAAAAGAGTGCATCGCGTATTTTACTCCCCCTGATGAAAACCTTGTTTCAAATATTTGAGTCTACGCATTCCAATCTTGTATACCATCTTCTCAAAAGTTGAAGTTGGCAAAGATTTAGTGAATAAATCTGCTGGGTTGTCACTTGAACGAATTTGTTGCATATCAATGTCACCATTTTTCTGAAGATCCTGTGTGTAGAATAATTTTGGTGGAATGTTCTTCGTTCTATCACCTTTTATAAATCCTCATTTCAATTGAGCTGCATGCAGCATTGTATTCGTATAAAATTATGGGTTTTTTCTCACATTCCAAAACACATTTTTCTCGAATAAAATAAATTATTGATCTCAACCATACGCATTCACTACTTGCTTCATGAATAGCTATTATCTCAACATGATTTGAAGAAGTAGCAACAATAGATTTCTTTGTGGAGCGCCATGATATGACAGTACCTCCATAAGTAAATACGTACCCGGTTTGATATCGAGCTTTATGGGGATCAGATAAATAACCTGCATCTGCATAACCAACAAGATCTGCACTATCTTTGTTAGCATAAAACAAACCCATATCAAGATTTCCCTTTAAATATCACAATATATGCTTAATCCCGTTCCAATGTCTCCGTGTAGGAGAAGAACTATATCTTGCTTGTAAATTAACAGAAAATGCTATGTCAGGCCTTGTAGCATTAGCAAGATACATTAGTGCACCAATTGCACTGAGATATGGTACTTTGGGACCAAGGATTTCCTCATTCTCTTATGGAGGTCGGAACAAATCCTTATTCACTTCAAGTGATCGAACAAGCATTGGTGTACTCGATGGGTGCGCGTTGTCCGTGTAAAATTGTTTTAAGACCCTTTCTGTATAGGCAGATTAATGGATAAAGATCCCGTCTACTAAATGTTCAATTTGCAGACCAAGACAAAGTTTTGACTTTCCAATATCTTTCATCTCAAAATTTTTCTTAAGATATTCAATTGCCTTTTGGAGCTCTTCTGGAGTTCCAACAAGATTTATGTCATCAACATAAATAGCAAGTATAATAAATTCTGATGCCATTTTCTTTATAAAAATACATGGACAAATAACAGCATTTATATAATCTTCTTTCAACAAGTATTTACTAAGGCGATTATACTACATACGCCTAGATTGCTTTAAACCATACAAAGATCTTTGTAATCTGATTGAGTACATTTCCTGAGATTTTGAATATGCTTCAGGCATTTTAAATCCTTCGGGGATGTTCATGTAAATTTCATTAACAAGTGACTCGTATAGATAAGTTGTAACCACATCCATTAGATGTAGTTCAAGCCTTTCACGTAAGGCTAAACTGATGAGATATCGAAATGTTATGGAATCCATAACGGGTGAATATGTTTCTTCATAATTGACTACAGGTCGTTGTGAGAATCCTTGTGCGACAAGGCGAGCCTTGTATCTTTCAACTTCATCTTTATCACTCTTTTTTCGCACAAAAACCCAGTTATGACCAACTGGCTTTATACCAGCAGGTGTTTGGACTACTGGTCAAAAGACCTCTCTTTTAGCAAAGGACTTAAATTCCGATTGAATTGCCTCTTGCCATTTTGACCAATCAGATCTTTGTCGACATTCTTCGACAGATCGGGGTTCAAGATCCTCACTATCTTGCATAATGTTTAGTGCAACATTATATGCAAAAATATTATCCACCACTATTTCAGATCGATTTAAATTAATCCCATCACCAGTAGAACTTATTAAAAGTTCCTCACTCACCTGAGTCTCGGGTTCATTGATTTCTTCAGGAATCTCAGAACTAATCAGATCTTGGGTCTCTTCAGGAGATCCCTTCATAGTATTATTTTGATCATTTGTCGATTTCCTTTTTCTAGGATTTCGATCCTTAGAACCTATATGCCTACCACGCTTCATGCGTGTTTTGGGTTTACTAGCTATCATGCTAGTAGATGGTCCTACTGGGAAATCAATTCGGATAGGCACATTCTCTGCAGGGATATGTGATTTAGTAATCCTTTTCAAATTAGTAAATGCATCTGGCATTTGATTTGCTATATTCTGTAAATGGATGATCTTCTGGACCTCCTGATTACATACACGGGTACGTGGATCAAAATGAGATAATGATGAAACTTTCCACACAATTTCTCTTTTGATTTCCTTTTTCTCTCCCCCTAATTGTGGGAAATTTTTTTCATTAAATCGACAATCTGCAAATCGAGAAGTAAATAAATCTCCCGTCAATGGTTCAAGATAGAAAATAATAGAGGGTTATTCAAACCCAATATATATTCATAACCTTATCTGTGGGCCCATCTTACTACGTTGTGGTGGTGCTACTGGCACATATACAACGCATCAAAAAATGCTAGATGGGAAATATTTTGTTCATGACCAAAAACTAATTGTGACGGAGAATATTTATTATAATGTGTCGGTCTGAGACAAATAAGTGATGATGCATGAAAAATAGCATGTCCCCAAACAGCAGTGGGCAATTTTGCTTTCATAAGTAGTGTTCTTGCTATCAATTGCAGGCGTTTAATAAATGACTCTACAAGGCCATTTTTAGAATGAACATAAGCTACAGGAAGTTCAACTTTTATCCCAATTGATAGACAATAATCATCAAAAGCTTGAGATGAGAATTCTCCAGCATTATCAAGGCGAATAGCCTTTATAGGATAATCTGGTAATTGTGCCCTTAATCGAATTATTTGGGCTAATATCTTTGCAAATGCCAGGTTGCGAGATGATAGTACGCACACATGAGACCATCTTGAAGATGCATCTATTAGGACCATAAAATGTCTAAACAGCCCACTTGGTGGGTGAATAGGTCCACATATATCCCCATGTATACGCTCTAAAAAGGCAGGGGGTTCCATGCTAACCTTCATTGGTGATGGTCCAGTTATCATTTTGCCTTGATAACAAACATCACAAGAAAATTCATTATTTGTAAGAATCTTCAGGTTCTTTAGTGGATGCCCACTTGAATTTTCAATAATTCGTCTCATCATTATTGATCCAGGATGACCCAAATGGCCATGCCAAAGCTCAAAAGTATTTGAATCAGTAAACTTCTGGTTTACGATAGAGTGTGCTTCAACTGCATTAAACTTTGAATAGTATAAGCCAGAAGATAAAGTTGGTAACTTTTCTACAATGCATTTTTGGCCAAAAATAATATTCCACGTTCATTTCATCTATTGTCTCTACATGATACCCATTTCGGCGGATATCTATAAAACTCAACAAGTTTCTTTGGGACTTGGAGGAGAACAATGCATTGTCTATAATAATTTTGGTTCCCTTAGAGAGAAATATAATGGCTCTTCCGGAGCTTTCAATCAAACTTATATTACTAGAAATTTTTGAAACATTTGCTTTTTCCTTATGCAAATAAGAAAATTATTTCTGATTCTTGAATATGGCATGTGTTGTTCCACTATCAACTATACAAATATCTTCATGATTGGTCTTTGATCCAAACATAATTTGAGGATTATCCATATTCTTCAAAATGACATAAATAAAATAAACATTATAGTAAATATCATTACTAAGGTATAACTTTTACACAACCATACTAACTAATAGAAACAACAGAAATTTAAATTTCTACAGATGCATCAGGGATCACATGACTTGTTTCTCCTTCTGGGAGTGCAAAGTAATCAGCTACATCTAAAGGCATGAAGGCAACATTATCTTCTGAAATAAAATTTGCTTCAGCATTTTTCTCTGTCTTCTTTAGGGAGGCTTGACCAGTTCCATTTGCCCCCACATTTATAGCATGCATTTTCTGCATTTGTTGCTTGCACCGCTTCATGCTTTTGTTCCTTCCTTTTCCACTACTGGTGGTTAGGAGGGTTCTTTGGTGCATTATTATTACCATGATTAGATTTTCTTCCCCGACCATGGCCATGACCACGACTGGGGACACGACCTCTTCCGCGCTTAGCTTGGTGAAAGCTCGTCTCATTCACTTCAAGGAATGGACAAGAACCAGTTGGTCGGCTTTCATGGTTTTTCATTAGTAGCCCATTTTGTTGTTCGGCTACAAGAAGATGTGAGATAAGTTCAGAATACTTTTTGAATCCCATCTCTTGATATTGCTGCAGCAGGAGCATATTCGAGGCATTAAAAGTGGTGAAAGTTTTCTCCAACATATCATGATCAGTAATATTATCACCACATAATTTCAATTGGGAAATAATCCTAAACATAGTAGAATTATAATCACTGATAGATTTAAAATCTTGTAGCCTTAAATGAGTCCAGTCATAATGTGCATGTGGAAGAGTGACCATCTTCAGGTGGTCATATATATCTTTCAAATTATTCCACAGTATGACTGGATCTTTAATAGTGAGATGATCCATTTTCAAGCCTTCATCAAGGTGATGGCGTAGGAATATCATGGATTTGGCACGGCCTTGGTTTGATTCTTGATTTTTTTCCTTTATGGTGTCTGCCAGACCCATCACATCAAGATGAATTTCAGCATCAAGCACCCAAGACAGGTAGCTTTTGCCCGATATATCCAGGGCTACAAATTTAAGTTTAGAAAGATTTGACATTATAGAAAAAGAAAGTTTGTACCTTTGATACTTTCAAAGTATTTGATCGAGATGGAAGAGTCTCGTGCTGATAACGTGTTATAAAATAACTCCTTTAAAGTAAATAAATCAAAGACAAGTAGAGAGAGAGAGAGAGTGATATATTATTCAACTTTAAAACTGTTGTACATAATGAACTGAAATCTCCTCTATTTATAGAAGAGGGGAAGTTGTTGTGTAAGCTGCTATTGCAAGCTGCTGTGTAAGCTGCTTGTAAGTTGCTTGTAAGCTTCTACTGTACCATATGTAGATAATCTTCTATCGGGGATAATGTTTATCCATAACGGAGTACCAAAATGGTAAGCTTCTTCAGGAGGTTTATTTCCAATAGAGTACTAAATAGATAAACATATTTACGGTAGTGTCCCATATGGATAAGCTTCTTCAGGAAGCTTATTTACAACGGAGTACTAAATGAACATCCATTATATAATATATATTTATAACATAAACAATGGATTTCATGCATAAAAATAATTTAAAATAATTACTTAATATGATAAAAATATACAAATCTATTTTCTGGTGAAATAATGTAATAATGCATGCATGGGCTATTATTGCAAAGTTATTGTAATTATAACCCAATAATGTAAATGTGGCTATTTATGAAATAATTAAAGCGTAGTATAAATATAAATGGTAAAATTAAGCCATAAAATTATTATAAAGCCATTTGTAATGCAATTAGTAATTATTTAATAAAAATACTAGGATAAATTAATAAAAATCCGTAGAAAAATACAGAAACTTTGGAAAAATATTAGTTGATGCTCATGTTCTATTTTGAAGATAGATATGCATTTTAAAAAATAGTATAGGAAAAAATTGGATATCAACAGCTTCCCTTCTTTACCCGGGAAGGATGAAAGGGTTGTCGGATAAAGATATGATGGCCGATTTTGACCGGGTAGGGTGATTTGAGAAACATAGGCCGCACTCTAATTTCTGAGCTGCCTACATATCCTTGGTTTTACAGGAATTAGGCCGTGTGTAGTTCTGGATTTATCGGCGGAATATACCGATAAAGTTATCACAAGACTAGACACAAGGTTTTGAATAGGTGAAATGGTTGCTCGTCGGATTACCTGCAAATAAGAGATGTGCTAACAAGCATATATTTGTGAAAACATGGTGCAAATTCCCTTCAGACCATGAGAATTGTCTTTGGACGGTTGAGTATGACGTCCGTAGGCTGTGATGTCCCGGGCCATGAATTGTTCAGTGACGGATTCTCAGGTCATGAAATGATGTTCTCGAGCCATGAAAATGGTACCTCCGAACCATGACACCTTTGAATAATGATATGCAAGTTTGAGGGATCCTCAGGCCATGGAATGGTGTCTTCTGGCTCTGAGGATTATGTCTTTAGACTATGACGCCTTCGGACAAGTTGGCAATATTTTAGCCTATGAGGTGCAAAATATGATACTAGAAGAAACAAGGCAAGGCTTAGTCTTGTAGTAAGTTAAGGGCAGAGCTTAGCCCGAGAGAATAAAATAGATAGTGCAAGGGAGACAGTGCTTAGTCTCGTATGAGGTAAAGGCAATGCTTAGCCTTATGCAAATAGAGAGGCAAGGCTGAGCCTCATGCAAAATTTGAGGCAGGGCTTAGCGTCATGCATAATTGAGAAAGAGCTTAGCCTCATGCAGAATTCGGGACAGGTAGTCCCATGCAAATTAAAGACAGTGCTTAGCCTTATGCAAATGGAGAGGAAAGGCTTAGCTTCATGCAGAATTGGAGGCAGGGCTTAGCCTCATGCAAAATTGAGACAGAGCTTAGTCTCATGCAAATTGAAGGATGTGCTTAGCCTTATGCAAATGGAGAGGCAGGGGTTGCCTTATGCAATAGCCGGGACAGGGCTTAGTCCTAGACAAAATTCGGGACAGGGCTTAGTCCCATGCAAATTGAAGGTAGTGCTTAGCCTTATGCAAATGGAGAGACAGGGCTTATCCTCATGTAGGATTCGGGACAGGTCTTAGTCCCATGCAAGGTTCGGGACAGGTCTTAGTCCCATGCAAGGTGAAGGCAATGCTTAGCCTTATGCATATAGAGAGGCAAGGCTTAGCCTCATGTAGAATTTGGGACAGGGCTTAGTCCCATGCAAGGTGAAGGCAATGCTTAGCCTTATGCAGATAGAGAGGCAAGGCTAAGCCTCATGCCAGTTTGAGATAGAGCTTAGTCTCATGCAGATAAAAGCCAATGCTTAGCCTTGTGCGAATATGGAGGCAGGGCTTAGCCTCATGCAAGATTTGGGATAGGACTTAGTCCCAATGCAAATAGAACAGATAATAGATGAGGGCAGAGTATTTCTTAGTTGGAAATAGATTCAGTATATTTGTTGTTATAAAGATCGTGATTCTAAGGTGTGCATATTCCCTGTTCCTGCATTCAAAGAAAAATCGTGAGTTCTGTAAGGGGAGGGGGGAGTTTTGTGCCTCCTTCGGCTTGCTTGATTTTCTTCGCTCTGTATGAAGATCCTGTTCAAATTATCGGGGGAAGCATTTTCTAAATAGAGTTTGTTTCAAAAGCGGGCATGCCTAGCTTTCAAAGGTATAATAAAAATATAGTTTTAGAAATTAGTTAGATGAACCAGTGACTGCGACACGATCAGAGACATTGCGACTTCTTTTGCTGTAGAAATTTGAGGATCCTCCTAAAAATTCTGCCCTGGTTGAATGGACAATCTTTCTGACTGCTCTATATGTTGCGATCGGCTGAACTTGCTTCAGAATTTTGAGGGTCCTCCTCAAAATTCTGCCCCAGTTTCTGATTGCGGGGAAATAGAAATTTTATTGAATTGTGATCGAACCCACAGGGCTGCCTACGTATCCCCTCTTAAACGGGAATCAAGTCGAGCGTAGTTCAATTTACATCATATGCGAAAACATAAATAGTTTACACATATTATCGCTTAACTGCATCCGAATTGATCAACTTTGGCCAGACTTCTCCGTCAATTTCCGCGAGTATGAGGGCTCCTCCAGTCAGAACTCTGTGAACCATGTAAGGACCTTGCCAATTGGGAGAGAATCTCCCTTTGGCTTCATCTTGATGTGGGAAGATTTTCTTTAAAACCAACTGCCTCGTCTTAACTCTTTTGTTGAAGGCTTTGGACATCCTGTTCTGATAAAGTTGTCTGTGCCATACTACGTTAATCCTCTTTCTATCTATGAGGGATGGCTTCTTATAACGGCTCCTTATCCATTTTGCATCACTGAGCTCAGCGTCTTGTATGATTCTCAAGGAAGGAATTTCCACTTCGACAGGAATAACAGCTTCATTATCATAAACCATCAAATAGGGAGTTGCCCCGATTGATGTGCGGACTCTGGTACGGTATCCCAGTAAAGCAAATGGTAGCTTCTCGTGCCATTATTTATTATTTTCTATCATTTTCCTCAGTATCTTCTTGATATTCTTGTTGGCGGATTCCATGGCTCCATTCATTTGAGGTCTATATGCTGTGGAATTCTTGTGCTTGACTTTGAAAGTCTCACACATGGATTTCATCAGATCACTGTTGAGATTGGCGGCATCATCAATGATGATGGACTCTGCAACTCCGAACTGACAAACAATTCGATCGCGAAAAAAATCCGTGATGACCTTCTTAGTCCCAGTTTTGTAAGATGCAGCTTCAACCCATTTGGTGAAGTAATCAATAGCTACAAAAATAAATCGATGCCCATTTGAGGCGGTGGGCTCAATTGGACCAATGACATTCATTCCCCAAGCGGCGAAGGGCCAAGGTGAGCTTGTTGCATTAAGCTCATTTGGCGACACTTTTATCATATCTGCATGTACTTGACATTGGTAAAACTTTTGAACATACCAGATGCAATATGTTTCCATGGTCATACAGAAATAACTGGCCCTAAGTATCTTCTTCGCCAGGACAAAGTCGTTCATATGCGGGCCGCAGGTTCCGGCATGTATTTCCTCAAGCAACTTAGAAGCTTCCTCTGCGTTGACACACCTCAATAGTCCCAGATCAGGCATTCTTCTATATAGGGCTCCTCTACTGTGGAAGAAGTGATTGGATAATCTCCGAAGCGTGCGTTTCTGAGTATGGTTCGCATGCTTCGGGTATCCTCTTTTTTGCAGATACTCTTTGATGTCGTGGAACAAGGCTTCTAGTCTGTTTCCTCTTTAACATGGGCACAATATGCCGGCTGGTTATGGATCCTAACCTAAATAGGATCGATGAAGTTCTTGTGTGGATGTTGTATCATTGATGACAAAGTGGCTAATGCATCGGCAAACTCATTTTGAATTCTGGGAACATGCCAAAACTTTATTTTTGTGAACCTTTTCTTCTATTCCTGCACATGGTGCAGATATGGAAATATTTTGGAATTCTTAGTAGCCCATTCTCCTTGTACCTGGTGCACAAGTAAATCTGAATCGCCGATTACTAGCAGCTCCTAAATGTTCTTGTCAACAACAATGTTGAGCCCTAATATGCAAGCCTCGTATTCCACCATATTGGTGCAGGGGAATATGAGTTTTGCAGATACCGGATAATTTTGACCATTTTTCGATACCAAGACGGCTCCAATGCCGACTCCTTTGAAATTTGATGCTCCATCAAAGAACATTCTCCAACTGTCGTAGGAGTCAGCAATTTCTTCTCCTAGGAATAGTACCTTCTCATCGAGAAAATACATTTTTAGGGGTTCGTATTCTCCTCCCACAGGGTTTTCAGCAAGATGATCTGCCAGTGCCTGTCCCTTGACTACTTTCTGAGTTAAATAGACAATGTTGAATTCGCTCAATAGGATTTTCCATTTAGCCAGCTTTCTGGTGGGCATGAGTTTCTGAAAGATATACTTCAAAGGATCCATTCTCGATACGAGATATGTTGTATAAGAACAAAAGTAATGCCTCAACTTCTGAGCTATCCAGGGTAGAGGCAATAGGTACGTTCCAGCAGAGATTACCATGCTTCATAGGGGGTAAGCTTCTTACTCAGGTAATAGATGGCCTGTTGTTTTCTCCCTGTCTTGTCGTGCTGCCCCAGAACGCAGCCGAAAGCTCCATCTAGTACTGCAAGGTAGATTAGCAATGGTCTACCTGGCTCTGGTGGAATCAAGACTGGTGGTGTTGATAAGTACTCCTTGATTTTGTGAAAAGCCTTTTGACAATCTTCGGTCCAACTAGTCGTTGCGTCCTTCTTAAACATCTTGAAAATTGGCTCACATATAATTGTGGATTGGGCTATGAAACGAGTGATGTAGTTGAGGCGTCCCAGGAAACTCATTACATCCTTCTTATTCTTTGGCGGTGGTATCTCCTGGATGGCTTTGACTTTTGACATATCCAATTCTATCCCCTGACGGCTGACGATGAATCCAATATCTTTCCGGTGGTAACCTCGAATGCACACTTTGCGGGGGTTTAATTTGAGGTTGTACTTCCGTAGTTTGTTGAAGAATTTCCTCAAGTCCGCTATATGATCCGTGGCCTTCATGGATTTAATGATGACATCGTCCACATATACCTCAATCTCCTTATGTATCATGTCATGAAAGATAGTAGTCATGGCCCTTATATAGGTGTCCCCAGCGTTCTTTAGGCCAAACGACATCATCTTATAGCAGTACACCCCCATGGTGTAATGAAAGTTGTTTTCTCAGCATCCTCTTCGTCCATCCAGATCTGATGGTAACTGGCGAAACAATCTATAGAGGACTGGAGTTCATGCTTAGCACAATTGTCGATTAAGATGTGTATGTTTGGAAGCGGGAAATCATCATTTGGGCTAGCTCTATTGAGATCCCGATAATCGACAAAAACTCTAACATTCCCATCCTTCTTTGGAAGTGGTACGATGTTGGCTAACCATGTGGGATATTCAACTACCTTGAGTACCTTGGACTTGATTTGATTGGTAACCTCTTCTTTGATTTTCAGGCTCATATCAGGCTTGAATTTCCTGAGTTTCTACTTTATTGGTGGACACATCAGGTTTGTGGGAAATTTGTGGGCCAAAATATATGTACTTAATCCGGTCATATCGTCATATGACCATGCAAAGACGGCCTCATACTCTTTCAAGAACTGAGAGTACTCTTCTGTCTCTGACGGCGACAAGTAAATGCTGATGCGGGTCTCCTTGACGATTTCAGAACCTCCCAAGTTAATTATCTCAGTTTCGTCCAGGTTGGACTTGGGCTTGTTATCAAAATCCTCTACTTCTCTAATGATTTCCTCGGGTATGACATCCTCTTATTCTGAATCACTATCCTTTTGTTGCATTGCCTCATTACATGTTCATCAAGATAGGAAATAGTAATGTTGCAGGGATAAAGATATGGGAAAAGTGGTAATAATAAACATCGATTCATTGAAAGTGTAAAACAAATGCTATTTTCAATAATTTAAACAACATTCTGGAACATTGGAAATATTATTTAAAACAAAATGCTAAAAGGGAAATCATTTTTTCTTAGAAAGCAAAATATATAATGTTGTTCGGCGTTGTTACCCCGGGAGTCATCGGGCCCTGGATGGTCTGACAGTCCAATTCTTGAGGAATGTTCCTCTCTCCACATCTCGGATGGTAGGGCCTTCCTCCTCCTGCTCCTCAACAATTACGCAACAGTTTGTACCATCATCTTCCAGAAACAGGTTCCTCAAGGCTGCCAATGCTTCTTCCTCCTCTGATCCCCATATAATGTCGGCCTGATGGAAAGTTTGACTCAGGTGTGGCACATTCTGCTCGAGTGGATAATACGGACCACGCCATGGTGGTGACCAATTGTGAAGTTCCTGCCAAGTTTACTGATATCCTAGCCCAAAAGTGGTACCATGGCGCTTTGTCTGTATCGGCTTGGAGATGCCCTGAAGATTTTTACCAAGCCCCTTGTCAGGCTCATACCCTCTCCATGCTATCATGCTTTCTATATTACTACCCCACCACTTGTCTTTCTCGATCGCGTTCACCCGCTCGATACGATGGTAGGTTTCTCCACCTAGCTTTCTTCTATTTTCAATCACCGAGATGGTCTGGCTAGTGTAAATGGGGTTGATCCCATCTCCATTAATAATTACTTCCTGGTGGTTCCACTCGAGCTTCACAACCTGATGTAAGGATGCTACAGCCCCAACAGCATGTATCCATGATCATCCCAGCAACAGATTGTAGGATGCAGATATATCCAGTACGTGAAACTCGACATCCAAACATGTAGGCCCCATCTGTAGACAGAGATTAGTCTCTCCAATGGTAGCTCTATGAGACCCATCGAATGCTTTAACATTCACAGTTCCTTCCCGTATCTCATGCAAGCCTTTTCCCAATCTCTTCAGTGTTGTTAATGGGCAAATATTGAGACTTGATCCTCCGTCAATCAAAACTTTGGAAATGAACTTTTCTTCACATTGCACTTTAATGTGCAGTGCTCTGTTCTGATTCAAACCTTCAGGTGGCAGCTCGTCCTCATGAAAGGTGATTTTGTGGCTCTCCAACACCTGTCCTACCATATTAGCCATTTCTCCACCGGTGATGTTCTTGGGTACATATGCTTCACTCAACACCTTGAGCCTATTTGTGTGCCTCTGAATTTTATAGCAGTGACAAGACAGATATCTGAGTGGGAGTCTTGTTCAGATGATCAATGACAGAGTACTCCCTTGCATGTACCTTCCTCCAAAGGTCATCTGGACCAGTCTCAATGACGGGAGGTTTTTTAGAAGCTTGCTTGCTGGTTTCTCCTAAGTGTTCAGGTGTATAAACCCTTCCTGTTCTGGTCATCCCTTGTGCAGAGCCAGATTCTTCTGTCTTTGACTTTCCCATTCTTCTAGCCTCGGCGACATAATCCCAAGGTGCAACATTGGAACTGAAGGGTGTGTTGGATGCCACTGTCATTGTGAAAGGCGTGGCTACTTCCACCTCAAATGGAACAGGTGCATCTGTAGGTGGTGCTACCTCAACTTCAAATGGAAGTGACGCGGTTACCTCAACCTCAACTGGCGGTTGTATCTGCACTATAATAGGATTGAGTGTGACTGTGGGTTTGTTAGGATCGTCACCCTCTTTGATAAGTCCAATTGATCCCTCAAGACCTCATTCCTCATCGGTCTCTATCACATTGATACCTTCGCCCCTATGATCTGGGAAGGGGTTCTTGCGGACGTTAGGTATAGATTCCTTTGCCTGGATGACCTTATTATCAATCAAGGTCTGGATCTTATCCTTCAGTGTCCGGCACTCGTCAATGGTGTGACCTTTCATACTAGAATGATATGCACAAGTTTTATTTGGGTTGACCCATTGGGATGAATTCTCAATGGCCACAGTAGGGATAGGGGTGACGTAACCAGCAGCATTCAACCTCGCATACAGCTGGTCAATGGGTTCAGCAATGGCACTATATTGTTTGGATGGTTTGTGGTCAAAGTTAAGCCAGGGTCTTGGGTAGTTTGGACGAGTTGGAGATGACTGAAAGTAAGATGGTTGGGAATTTTATTTATGGTAAGCAGTGGCTGATTGGGAATATCTGGGAGGTGATGGTTGATATGTGGGTGGAGGTGTCTGGTATGAGAGTGGAGAGGTCTGATATACAAATAGAGTTTTGGGTCCTTGGTCAACCAATGTTGTTCCCACGTCCTTCTTCTTTGATACACCCCCTGATTGTAACGCTTTATTCGTGGTTTGCAGTGCCTCGATGTTTGTCACCATACCGCTTTTAATGCCCTCTTCAATCATTTCCCCAAGTTTGATGATATCAGAGAACTTATGGTTTTTAATAACCATCAATATTTCATAGTACTGGGATCTTGTGCCCTGACAAAGAACTTGTTCATATATTCCTCATCCCACGTCGGTCTGAACTTGGTTGCTTCTGACCTACAACGAGTAGCATACTCGCGGAAGGTGTCAGTTGGCTTTTTCTTTAAGTTCTGGATGTAGAAGACAACCGGATCATTCTCTGTATTAAACCTAAACCTGTCCATGATGTCGGACGCCATGCTCACCCAGTTGGCCCATTTCTTAGAATTCTGGCTGATATACCAGGACAAGGCATCTCCTGTAATACTTCTCATGAATATCTTCATTCGTATCCTTTCATCCTTTCTGACCCCTACGAGCTTGTCACAATAGTTTCTCAGATGAATCTTGGGATCACTTGTTCTGTCAAACATTTCGAACTTGGGAGGTTTATATCCCTTCGAAAGTTCCACGTCTAGTTTTATGCATAGATCTTCGTAGTTCAGACCTTCTATCCCTTACCTTCTTCGATGCCCTGAACCCGACTTGTCAATTTCTTGAGCTCCTCAGCCATGTTCTTAATGAGCAGGTTCTTCTCATCAGATTCTGGTATATATGATATGGGTTGAGTGGAGTGAGGTAGAGTTTCCACATATATGGGGTTGTTTTGGTGACCGGGAGTTTGGGTATAATGATGATCATTGGTGGAGGTCTGGGGTTTTGGGGTTCGGGAATAATTTGTGGGGTATTTTGTGGAGTATGGTAGGTTTTGCTGACATTGTGGAGGGATAGTTTGATTCTTTGGTGGGGTTGTATAATGGTAAGGTGGGGGAGGATTTTGTGGGCACTTGTTGGGTGTGTTTTGAGGTGGTACTGGATTCTGGGTGTTTGGGTGGTCGACGTCTGGATATTGAGTGTAAGGGAGAGGTTTGCTAAGCTTCAGACCTGCTCGAGCTCACCCTGAAGTTCTAATATTCTCTGCTCAAGCCATGACACCGCATCATTTTAGGCCTGAGTACCCCAACCATTGGAAGCTTCTGCATGTTCAACATGTGTCTTGTTGTTTTTTCTGGTGCCGCTCAAGTCATCCATTTTTGCTTTTCATTTGCCTTTTGGTGGACTAGGAGGAGGAGAAGGTGGAGGGCCCCTGGATCTTGTGTGATAAGCTGATTATGCCAGTATGCGCGAACCAACCTTTAGAGAATAGGGAATAATCAAAAGAAAGAAAGAAAAAACAAAAAGGTAACCAAGTCAGTAAGAGTTCTGAGAAAGAATATTTGCGGTATTTAAACACATATTGCGGGAATGTAAATTCGCGTCCTAATTTGGGAACCTCGTTGTGCCCGAGGTAGGCCTAGCGACAAGTTGGTTTGGAGAACTTAAATGCCAACAATTTCCTCATTTCATTAATTTTAAAATAGATGAATCACACACGACACTAAGATAATAAAAGATAAGTCACTACTGGCACTTGGCCTTATTACATTTAGGAAAACCAAATAAATCTAATATACTTGGTCCCAGAAGGACCCTCCCCAGGCTTGATCTTCCTAATTCCATCGACCAGGTTCCCCAGTTCGCGTAGGCCCAACAATAGGTAGAATCTTGCTAGATGTCCTCCCTCGCTTCCTTTAGGATTCTGGCAGTCAGCCACCCTTTTTCTTATTTTTTCATCTAGCTCCATCAAACCCTGTTCCAGATATTCTATCTTTTTGTTGGAGGTGATAACCATCTCCCTCCATTCATTGATCATTCTCATGTTCGTCTCGTGTATATCTTGATGTTCGGCCTCAGAGTCATAAAACAATTTGTGCAATTTGTTGTATTTTACCAGGGTCTCAGCATCTTCATACATGACCCTATTTCCTCGACCGATTCCTGGTTCCACTACCCCAGCTAAGCTGTCCTCTAACCATGCCGGGTAAAAGGGTGCATATCTCGCATGATACCTGTCTAGATTGATGGTGTCCTTCTCCACAATGATCTTTGAGTGCCACATATGCTAAGCTTGGCACCTGTAAGAGTAGTAGTAGAGCCCAGTCGGCGGGCAGCCACGGGGGTTCTTTTGGATGAGGGAGACAAGTTCCTGGGAGAGGGTCATCAGGACCATCCTAGTCTCATGCTCAGTCATCAGCTAGTGCCCCGCCACCAGGGCATCACCATCATCATCAGTAGGGAGGTTGTTTTGGGGCAAGTTCTGGCTGCAGAGGGTTCCATCAGCCAGGTCGTTCTGGTGGGAGGTTCCAGCAGCAGCAGAGGGGCCCATGCCCCAAGTACGAGAGGTTTCATACTGGGCCCTATTATCTGGATCGGCCAGTATGCTATGGTTGTGGGGTCAGGGTTCATATTCATAGAGACTTCCCTTCATTCAGCCAGGGTGCAGGATGGGGTGCCGCGCAGCCATCTAGTTCTTCAGCTGCTACATCTTCAACATGCCCACCAGCCCGAGGCCCTTCAACACCAGCAGAGCGTGGTGCAGCCAGGGGTGGTGCCCGAGGTCGGGGAGGATCCAGTCGGTTCTATGCTTTGAGTGGTCGTCAGAGTACAGAGGCTTCTCCAATATCGTCACATGTATTCTGACTATTCAGTCCCATGATGTTCATGCTCTTATTTATCCCGGGTCTTCCTTATCATATGTCACCCCTTTTGTTGCTTCGAGTTTTGGGATAGAACCCGAACAGCTTCATGAGCCGTTCTCCATGTCGACTCCGGTTAGTGAATCTATTACAGTTGCGCGGTCTATAGGAATTGTGTTGTCATGGAGCATAGTCGAGATACCACAACCGATCTTGTTGAGTTGGGAATGGTGGATTTTGATGTGATTATGGGGATGGATTGGCTCTATTCGTGCTTTGCTAAACTCGATTGCCGAACTAGAATTATGAGGCTCGAGTTTCCTAATAAACCAGTTATCGAGTGGGAGGGGAATAATATTGTGCCAAGAGGTAGGTTTATATCCTACCTTATGGCCTCAAAGATGATCAAAAAAGGATGATTCTACCATTTGGTCCGGGTTGCGGACACCACTTTAGAGGTGCCTGCCCCCGAGTCTATGCTTGTCGTGAATGAGTTTCTTGAGGTTTTTCCGGATGAGCTTCCTGGGATTCCACCAGATAGAGAGATTGATGTATTGGCATGAGAGTGGAGAGGTCTGATATACAAATAGAGTTTTGGGTCCTCGGGCAACCAATGTTGTTCCCACATCCTTCTTCTTTGATATACCCCCTGATTGTAATGCTTTATTCGTGGCTTGTAGTGCCTCGATGCTTGTCACCATACCGCTTTTAATGCCCTCTTCAATCCTTTCCCCAAGTTTGATGATATCAGAGAACTTATGGTTTTTAATAACCATCAATATTTCATAGTGCTGGGGATCTTGTGCCCTGACAAAGAACTTGTTCATATATTCCTCGTCCCACGTCGGTCTGAACTTGGTTGATTCTGACCTACAACGAGTAGCATACTCGCGGAAGGTGTCAGTTGCCTTTTTCTTTAAGTTCTAGATGTAGAATACAACCAGCGCATTCTTTGTATTAAACCTAAACCTGTCCATGAAGTCGGACGCCATGCTCACCCAGTTGGAGCATTTCTTAGGATTATGGCTGATATACCAGGACAAGGCATCTCCTGTAAGACTTCTCATGAAGATCTTCATTCGGATCCTTTCATCCTTTCCGACCCCTACGAGCTTGTCACAATAGTTTCTCAGATGAATCTTGGGATAACTTGTTCTGTCAAACATTTCGAACTTGGGAGGTTTATATCCCTTCGAAAGTTCCACATCTGGTTTTATGCATAGATCTTCGTAGTTCAGACCTTCTATCCCTTACCTTCTTCGATGCCCTGAACCCGACTTGTCAATTTCTTGAGCTCCTCATCCATGTTCTTAATGAGCAGGTTCTTCTCATCAGATTCTGGTATATATGATATGGGTTGAGTGGAGTGAGGTAGATTTTCCACATATATGGGGTTGTTTTGATGAACGGGAGTTTGGGTATAATGATGATCATTGGTGGAGGTCTGGGGTTTTGGGGTTCGGGAATAATTTGTGGGGTATTTTTTGGAGTATGGTAGGTGTTCTGCTGACATTGTGGAGGGATAGTTTGATTCTTTGGTGGGGTTATATAATGGTAAGGTGGGGGAGGATTTTGTGGGCACTTGTTGGGTGTGTTTTGAGGTGGTACTGGATTCTGGGTGTTTGGGTGGTCGACGTCTGGATATTGAGTGTAAGGGAGAGGTTTGCTAAGCTTCAGAACTGCTCGAGTTCACCCAGAAGTTCTAATATTCTCTGCTCAAGCCATGACACCGCATCATTTTAGGCCTGAGTACCCCAACCATTGGAAGCTTCTGCATGTTCAACATGTGTCTTGTTGTCTTTTCTGGTGCCGTTCAAGTCATCCATTTTTGCTTTTCATTTGCCTTTTGGTTGACTAGGAGGAGGAGAAGGTGGAGGGCCCCTGGATCTTGTGTGATAAGCTGATTATGCCAGTATGCGCGAACCAACCTTTAGGGAATAGGGAATAATCAAAAGAAAGAAAGAAAAAACAAAAAGGTAACCAAGTCAGTAAGAGTTCTGAGAAAGAATATTTGCGGTATTTAAAAACATATTGCGGGAATGTAAATTCGCGTCCTAATTTGGGAACCTCGTTGTGCCCGAGGTAAGCCTAGCGACAAGTTGGTTTGGAGAACTTAAATGCCAACAATTTCCTCATTTCATTAATATAAAAATAGATGAATCCAACACGACACTAAGATAATAAAAGATAAGTCACTACTGCCACTTGGCCTTATTACATTTAGGAAAACCAAATAAATCTAATATACTTGGTCCCAGAAGGACCCTCCCCAAGCTTGATCTTCCTAATTCCATCGACCAGGTTCCCCAGTTCGCGTAGGCCCAACAATAGGTATAATCTTGCTAGATGTCCTCCCTCGCTTCCTTTAGGATTCTGGCAGTCAGCCACCCTTTTTCTTATTTTTTCATCTAGCTCCATCAAACCCTGTTCCAGATATTCTATCTTTTTGTTGGAGGTGATAACCATCTCCCTCCATTCATTGATCAGTCTCATGTTCGTCTCGTGTATCTCTTGATGTTCGGCCTCAGAGTCATAAAACATTTTGTGCAATTTGTTGTATTTTACCAGGGTCTCAGCATCTTCATATATGACCCTATTTCCTCGACCGATTCCTGGTTCCACTACCCCAACTAAGCTGTCCTCTAACCATGCCGGGTAAAAGGGTGCATATCTCGCATGATACCTGTCTAGATTGATGGTGTCCTTCTCCACAATGATCTTTGAGTGCCACATATGCTAAGCTCTGCACCTGTAAGCGTAGTAGTAGAGCCCGGTCGGCGGGCAGTCACGGGGGTTCTTTTGGAGGAGGGAGACAAGTTCCTGGGAGAGGGTCATCAGGACCATCCTAGTCTCATGCTCAGTCATCAGCTAGTGCCCCGCCACCAGGGCATCACCATCATCATCAGTAGGGAGGTTGTTTTGGGGCAAGTTCTGGCGGCAGAGGGTTCCATCAGCCAGGTCGTTCTGGTGGGAGGTTCCAGCAGCAGCAGAGGGGCCCATGCCCCAAGTACGAGAGGTTTCATACTGGGCCCTATTATCTGGATCGGCCAGTATGCTATGGTTGTGGGGTCAGGGTTCATATTAATAGAGACTGCCCTTCATTCAGCCAGGGTGCAGGATGGGGTGCCGCCCAGCCATCTAGTTCTTCAGCTGCTACATCTTCAACACGCCCACCAGCCTGAGGCCCTTCAACACCAGCAGAGCGTGGTGCAGCCAGGGGTGGTGCCCGAGGTCGGGGAGGATCCAGTCGGTTCTATGCTTTTAGTGGTCGTCAGAGTACAGAGGCTTCTCCAATATCGTCACATGTATTCTGACTATTCAGTCCCATGATGTTCATGCTCTTATTTATCCCGGGTCTTCCTTATCATATGTCACCCCTTTTGTTGCTTCGAGTTTTGGGATAGAACCCGAACAGCTTCATGAGTCGTTCTCCGTGTCGACTCCGGTTAGTGAATCTATTACAGTTGCGCGGTCTATAGGAATTGTGTTTTCATGGAGCATAGTCGAGATACCACAACCGATCTTGTTGAGTTGGGCGGTACATATGTATTTTGGGTAGTTGTCTTACTCGTCTGTAATCATGATCCCGTATCGTGAACGTTGTACTTTAGTATGTATGATTTGGGGAAGATTAAATGTTGAAAATGTTTTAAAGAGGAAAAATGGACTTTATGTTGTGAATCCAAGTTTTTTATTTTCTCTTGCTATTTCATATGAAACGCGTTGGGTAGGAAAGGCAAATCATGTTCGCTTGACCGGGTTCATTTGGTTAGGCGTCGGTCCAATCCCTCGGTTTTGGGGCGTGATATCGGGATCCCCCCCATATATAAAGGGGACCCTTGTCACTTTGTAATAGATAGGGCATTCAATACAAGAACAAGAACCTCCTCTACTCTCTAACAAAAAACATTCTCTACAATTGTCTCATTAAATTATTGGTTCTCATTTATTGTGTTCTTGAGTTAGTCTTCATTTATTGCTTTGTTATTGATCATAAATAGGCCAACCTTAAGGCATTCAATATTGTTATACCATTATCGATAGCCCCTAATCAAACTTCTCGAGCTCGACCTCGAGGCCTGCCCGACCACCCTCGAACTGACCTTTTTGATACCAGGTTTGCCCAATCTAGTTCCTTTCGCACTCATTTCATTTTTCTCTCTTCATACTCAGCATCTACTATCTAAACAACTGGTATTAAAATAGACCACATATTTTTAGAACCACATAATCAAATATAATTGTAATTACCATTTTCAAGGTAAACAGTTTGGCACCCACCGTGGGGCTAAAAATAATAGTAATCATTTTAGTGCTGGTTTTTTAAAAACACAAGTTATTATTCACACCTTTTCTTGTCCAAGATTCTTCAATTTCAGGTCAGAAAATGTCTAACTCAGTAAACGCCCACGTAAACAACGGTCCTGAGGACCACTGGGAGAATGGCGCAGTTGCTGCAGGTGCCGGTGTACCACCACAAAACCTTGAAGGGGCACCAGTGCAAATTTCTATCGATGAAGGCTCGTGCAATGCCCAACATGTCAATTTTAGCTCTCATACAGATGAGAGCATTCGTGAAGGAGACCAGCGTGAAGCACAGGGAACCCCTGCTCAAAGGGAAAGGGAAGTTGGCCTTCATGTTATTTTTGAAATGTTGTAGGCACAACAAGTGGCTATTGCTCAGTTACAAAGCCATCAGAGAACCCCGAGCACAACACCACAAGAAACGGCTCCCTAAGTCGAACAGGCACCGAAATGGGTCGGAGCCAACCCCGCCATTATGAAAATGCTCGTAGATCTCGCTAAAAGGATTGAATCAGGCGAGAATAATATAGAGGCTAACGACAAAAAAATGGAGACCGACTCGAGGGCTGATCAGATCCCAGGCGCACCCCCGATCTTAAAGGGTGTAGACTCAAAAAAGTTCGTACAGAAGCCATTTCCATCAGGTCCAACTCTGATGCCTATCCCGAAGAAATTCAGAATGCCCGATCTCCCGAAGTACAGCAGAATTTCGGACCCTAATGAGCACATCGCTGCTTACACTTGCGTTGTGAAAGGGAACGACCTGAGGGGTGAAGAGATTGAATATGTTCTAATGAAAAAGTTCGGAGAAAGACTATTCAAAGGGGCCATGATGTGGTATTATAACCTACCCCCAAACTCGATAGATTCATTTGCCATGATGGCAGACTCCTTTGTAAAAGTACATGCTTGCCATCAAGGTCGCTACAAGAAAATATGATGTTTTCAAAATCAAGCAAAGGGAAAATGAAATGTTAAGGGAATTCGTGTCCCGCTTTCAACTAGAGCGAATGGAATTACCACCGGTCTCTGACGATTGGGTGGTGCAAGCCTTCACTCATGGTTTAAATGAGCGAAGATCGATAGCTTCAAAACATCTGAAGCAGAATTTAATTGAGTACCCCACCGTAGTTTGGGCGGATGTACACAACAGGTAATAGTCGAAGATCAGGGTCGAGGACGACCAATTGGAAGCCCCCTCGGGCTCGGTGTATCCTAGCAGAGTCTTAGCAAAGGAATCAAGGCTTCGAGAAAGAGATCCAAGGCCAAACAAAGAAAGGTATCAATCATACGTAGAACATCATAGAAACATCCCGAGGCGTAACGTACCTCGAAATGAGCAAAGGATGGACCGAGGACATAATCCTCGAGGACTCGTGAGCAAAACAGGATTCAACAGACATGCAGGGCTAGTAGAGGCACCCCAGCTATCTGAGTCAACTTCAACATCGATGTTTCAGACATCGTATCGGTCATTAAAAAGATCAGGGACACCAGGTGGCCGAGACCCGTGCTATCAGATCCCTCACAAAGGATTCCCAACTTGATATGAGAATACCACGATACCCATAAAATTAAAATATGAGGTGATATACATAGAAATATATACACTTTAAGATAAACATCAACACTCCACACTTAGACTCTTGCTCATCCTCGAGCAATGGGACAATCTACTACCCTTCAACACATACAAAGTACATTATCAAGGAGTATTTTTACTTTTCAATCACACCTTACCCCTTGACTATGATCGATACCGGCAATCAAGTATGAACATACAAAATTTCACATTCTTCCCTTTTTAAACATGCAGAAGTATAAAAATTTAATCAATCATACCAACAACCTATTTGTAACCACCCAACCTCAAGAGTCAACTTGTAACCAATAAGCCCTATCAATTCACGCACCTACCTAACAAGAAAGTTTAGAACATTACCAATCGTTCATGAGATCACGTGCCCTAATCAACAAACAAAAGAGTGAATATAACTATTCCACACATTCAAATATGCTTTTGAACATAATTTAAGGACATCACACAATTGAACAAATTCACTCACTCTCACAAAGAATTCATATGCANGATTCTTCTCAACCAATTTCCTTGCCACTACTCATACTCAACATAGCCCTTTTTTCAATTAAGCACTTCTATATTTTCACTAGCACAAATTAATAAAAATTTGAGATTTGTATCTTTTTCTACCTACTTCTTCTATCATTTTTTGCTTTCCTTTTTTTTTACACACACTCCATTCATTAAGATTCAATGGCTAGTGGCTTTTGAATACAATTTTAGTGCACCAAAGGGCCCTTCCATGGCTCCACTCAAATCTACTCCCAAATATCCCACCTTACTTCTTTTAGCAACTAAGTGCCTTTGGATGAAAAGGTACAAAAAACTCAATTTAAGAACAAAATATGGATACGGTTTGTAATGCGGGCACCAAAGAAAAGGTCAAAAGGCTCAAAGGGGATAGCAATGGAAATTTTTAATTCTTATGTGACAAGCACATTCAAATCAAGCAAGAAAATGCCTATTTCATCTCCTAGACTAGCATAACCTGCAATTTTGCTTCGATTAACACACGGGGCAAGTTCTAGACTACACAGGATAGCATAGAAAATCACTAAATATCACTCACACATTGCACATGACTCAATCACTACGGTTTAGTTCAACTCTCAAGTCAAACAAGCACACAAATTGAGAGAATTAAGCAATATTACACTATGTAGCACACAAGTCTAGCAACTGAGCTAAGGCGTCACAAAATAGTCTATTTATTTTTACTCAGGCATCACATGTCAAACCAAATACAAGGGAAAGCAGAATGTATGTCATAACCTAATATGCCAGCACCAAACATCTTAAAGGGTATTTCTAAGTTACTCAGTTTCTTCCTAACTACTCTAAAAAAATAATTTTAAGTGCCCAGTTCGAGTTACACCCTTGGAAAAGAACCGGTGCCAAAGAAAAACCAAGGGATACTACCTGCTTATCCTAAAAAAACTAAAAAATATTTTTGGTGTTTTTAAATCGGACTTTATCCCTCAAGAAAATTGTCCAACAGATCCATCGTTGGGAAAAGTCCGAGATCTTTCTAAAAAACCAATAATTTTATACAATTACACACTCAGAAAGTAGTTTCCCCACCCCACACTTATGTTATGTATAGTCCTCGATGCATGATCACAAAGAAAAACATTAAAACAAGGGTGAAAAATACTCCCTGAGACCCTCTCAGGCCTAGCTCGGACATGATTCTCAATCTTTAGAGTCGGGGTGACCCCACACTTAAGCTCAAACATGCCCCTCATATTCAACTTTTGGGCACTCAGACTTCCCTACTCTGCAAAATAAAAACAACACAAAACTCAACACTTAAAAAAAATTAAAAAATAAAAGATATACATGATGGGTTGCCTCCCAACAAGCACCTTATTTATAGTCGTGGCACGACTCTGCTACTCTGCTCAGGATGGGCGCTTTCTCTTCTTCTTTCTCCGATGAAGCCTAGCCTTTTTGCACGCTCTTAACGGGTCTCCTTTTTCATCTCTGGCTCTTTTCTCAATTATCTTTACACCCTCAGCTTGCAACACCACCTCCTCTGGATCACTTCCATTCACATAAGGACTCTGCTCTATCCCCTTCACGTCGACCACACTAATCATGCACATGTCCTCATAATGCTTTGGGAGTTTAAGTGCCTTGTACACATTAAAAGTGACATCTTCATCGTCAACTCTCATTTCTAACTTCCCTTCCCTCACATCAATAATTGCTCCACCAGTAGCTAAGAATGGTCGCCCCAAAATAATGGGCACTTCCTCATCTGCCTCTTAATCAAGCACGATAAAATCAGCGGGAAGAATAAATTTTCCCACTCGAACTAACACATCCTCAATAATTCCTTCCGGCATAATTAATGACATATCTGCTAACTGTAATGTGATTGTGGTAGGTCTAAGAACCCCCAATCCGAGTTTCTTGAACAAAGAAGATGGAATCAAATTTATACTAGCCCCTAAATCACACAGGGCTCTACCAACTTCTTGTTTTCCAAGAGACAAAGGAATTGTGAAACTCCTAGGATCCTTCAACTTAGGACAAAGTTTACTCTAAACTCTGGCACTGCACTCTTCAGTAAGTGCAACTGTTTCAAACTCTGCATGTCTTCGTTTATTTGCCACAATATCTCTGAGATACCTCGCATACTTAGGCACTTCTTGCAAAATTTCCACCAAAGGNAAACTCTGGCACTGCACTCTTCAGTAAGTGCAACTGTTTCAAACTCTGCATGTCTTCGTTTATTTGCCACAATATCTCTGAGATACCTCGCATACCTAGGCACCTCTTGCAAAATTTCCACCAAAGGAAAATTCACACTCACTTGGCTCAGCATATCTAAGAATCTCTTGTACGTAGCATCATCTTTTTGCCTCTGCAGTCTTTGTTGAAATGGAGGTGCTGGCCTTGTTTCAATTACTGGCTCGGGCCCTTTAATATCTTTCTCATTCCCCTAAACTAGCTTGGGAACTAATTCTCCTTCAGAATGAGATGTATTCTTCTTTTTCTTTGGAACTTCTTCTAGTACTCTTCCATTTCTCAAGGTAATTGCATTGACTTGAGCCTTAGGATTAGGCTCAGTATCACTAGGAAGAGCTCTTGCTGGTCTGGTATTTTGGGAACTAGCAAGTTGCCCCATTTGACGTTCAAAGTTTCTCATAGCTGCTGCTTGGGCCTGGTGATCAGCCATTATTTTCTGATTGAAAGCAAGTTGGTCGTTCATCATTCTCTTCATAATCTCCTCAAGGCTAGTTGATTGTTCAGCCTGAGGTGGTTTGTATTGTTGTTGAGGTGCTTGAGGCCGAGATTGATTCTGATTGCCTTGATTTCCACCGCAAGAGAAATTTGGGTGGTTCCTCCAGTTGGGATTGTAAGTTTCCTCACACTGATTTGTTTGGCCTCGATTTACATTACCCATAAAATATACAGACTCTGGATTTGCTGGGCATAGATTGCTCATGTGACCCTCTCCACAGACTTCACAAAATACCTAAATCTATTGCACTGTTTGGGCCTATTGCAGTGGTTGGCTGTTGCTTGTTAATGATCAAGTTCATCTGATTGACTTTGTTAGTCAATGTAGAGATCTGAGATGACAATGCTGAGACAACATCTAGTTGAAGAAACCCTGGTGACTTTTGAACCACATTACTTCCCATCTCACCTTGCCAGTCTGGATTGCTTTTGGAAAATTTATTCAATAATGCAAATATTTCATAATAATTATTCTCCAATACCTGACCTCCAGTTGCTGCATCTAACACAATTTTGTTTTGGGGATGGAGCCCTTCAATGAATGTGTGAACTAACACTTTGTTTGTCTGATGGTGATGAGGACAGTCTCTGAGCAGCCCCTTGAACCTTTCCCATGCCGACTATAAAGATTCGCCCGCTTTCTGTTTAAAGGAGACTATCTCACTTCTGATCTTTGCAGTCTTTCCTGAAGGGAAGAACCTTGCCAGAAATTTTCTCGCTAAATCTCTCCATGTTGTAATGGAATTAGCTGGTTCTGCCTTTAGCCATCGCTTTGCTTCTCCCAATAGAGAGAATGGGAAAATCGTGAGCCTCACATAATCTGCGTGACCCCATTAGTGATATAAGTATCACTAATCTCCAAGAAGTTCAGAATGTGATGTTGAGGATCCTCGTGTGGAAGACCCATAAACTGCTCGTTTGCATGAAGTAATTGGATCATGCTCGGTTTCAGCTCAAAGTGCCCATTGATTCTGGGCTTCACGATGCTGGAGTTAACATTAGCAATACGGGGAATTGCTACCTCCTGAACAGCCATGTGTTGGTCTTCTGCCATGTTCACAGGAATTTGAATGAGGTCCTGAATATTGTCCATATCCCTTGCTTCTCTCAACCTCCAGTGAAATGTTCTCTCAGGTTCGGGGTCAAAGCCGTCAAGTCTGTCTTGGCTTCTGACCATACGCATTCAATAAACTTGTTCGTGAGATTAGAGTAACAATCAAGTAACGTTAGACTGGACAAAATAAACAATTAAAGATAAAATTAGAAAGTAGTTTATATTCAAGTCCCCGATAACGGCCCCAAAAACTTGTTGGTCCCAAACGCACACGCAAATATACGTGGTCGTACAAGTAATATAATAATAAATCGAGTGTCGAACCCACAAATACTTGTATAACCTACTTACTAAATCACTATAATTGTTTTTTAATCAAGCCAAAATAAAAATCCAGGAATGTAACTATTTTATACTAATAACTAATTATCAAGTAACGAGTTGATTGTTGTGTATTCAATAGAGACAAATATTCCACAGTTGTGATCGATTCACAATTTGTATTGTGTTCTAATTAACTCTCCCTTTCATATAATTCACTCATGGTTCCTAATTAATCGATAAATGCTCTCATAGCCTTCTCCTGAAGCACTACTCGCCAATTCTCAATAGATTAACGCCTATATTCCTATGAAATTAATCTATCAGAATGCACTAAGATTATGATATTTAATTAAGCACGGTGACGTGGTATATTCCTATCCTAACCACAATCCTCTCCCCTGAAGGGTTAAGATCGTGTTCTCTTCAATTCTTCTCTAATCTATATACGGCTTTCCCAAGCATAACATAGATAGTATATAAAACCTAACTGCTGGCCAGACAATTAAGCAATTAAAAATAGAATTGAAGAAATAACCATATATTGAGTGAACTATAATCAAGGTTAAACTAATGTCGAACAACAATATTCATGGCTAAATCACAACCCCAGAACAATGGGTGTTTAGCCACTCATGCTAAAATCAAACAATTGCATAAGTGTTGAATTAATTGTAAATACTAGAAAAAGATGAAGAAAACTGAGAATCCTTCACTTCCTAATGATCCCGTGTGTATATTTCCTCCAAAGTGGCGTCCAACCCCTCAAAAATAAGCTTAGACTTGCTTTTATACGTGTTGGGTAGGTTTAGGGCCGAAATAACCGTGTTCCAGGTAAAATAGGACAAAATTCTCGTCACCAGCGCCCACCAGGGTGCTGCCCCATATTTAGGTACTGCTCATAGTGCCACAGGTGGGGCTCGATGCTACCTGTGGCACCCAAAATTGCCGATTTCCCGGTTTCCTCCGTTTTGGCTCTAATTTTGCGTGTTTTGCCCCCTATTGATCCTGAATCATTCCTAAACATAAAAACACTTCAAATTAATATAAATCATCATATTTAACATCTAAAACTCACGAAACAAAAGTAAAATATGAGGCGATATACATAGAAATATATACACTTTAAGCTAAACATCAACGGTCATAGGACCGAAGATTGCAGACAGCTTCGAGTAGAGGTGGCTCGACTAATAAGCAAAGGATACCTTCGAGAATTCCTCAGCGACCGAGCTAAAAATCAATTTTGGGAAAGAGAGACAAACAAGAAAAATGAAACAGAAGAGCCACGATATTCATCCACATAATTATTAGTGGAGTCGACGTCCCTTAGGGACCCGTTTTTAAGCTGACCAAAGTATCAATCACTAGGGAAAAGCGAACTTGGAGCTACATACCTGAAGACGCCCTTTTGGTCAGCAAAGAGGACATCGAGACCTTGTCTCAACCTCACAATGACGCACTGGTAATTTCTTTTCTTTTCAATACGTGGATCCAAGTAGCTCGGCCAACATAATTTGGTCGAGGGTGGTAGAGCAGCTTGGGTTGCTCGACCAGATCATACCCGCCTCTCGATTCCTCAATGGCTTCAAAATGGCAAGAGAAACAATGAAAGGAGAAAGCATCCTCCCCGTCAACGTGGCCGGCACAATTCGGATATCAAGTTCCATGTCATCGAAGGTGACATGAGGTACAACGCAATGCTTGGAAGGCCATGGATCCACAATATGAGGTCGGTGCCGTCAACTCTTCACCAAATGATGAAGTTCACTATGAAGGATGGAGTAAAAATATTATACGGAGAGCAGCATGCAACAAAAGAAATGTTTGCAGTGCACGATGTGGCACCGGAACTTTCTGTGTCGAAGGAGCCAAAAAACAAGAAAACAGCCAAGCAACAATCATAAACTACATCCTCGTAGGAACAAATAAAGGACCGTGTTGCGTCCTCGTAACTGATAACCAGAGCGTATCGAGGCTCGAGCGCCATCATAGCTAAGGTAAAACCCTATCCTTTTTTTCCTTTCACACTATATGCTAACCTACGTGCAAGCGTTCGATTGAAAGGAGTCAAAGCACCCCCCAGCTCGAAGGCCTTAGGTTTGAAAGCATGCATTGCACTCTTTTTCCCTCACATCGGATTTTATCCCAAAAGAGTTTTACCAGTGAGGTTTTTAACGAGGCAACGTCCATATGCTACCTAAGGAAAACTCACCAAGTATTCAAGGCTTCTTTCCGACCAATCTCGAATACTGAGGGGCATCCTCCTAGGAGATCACTGAAATATACCAAAGAGGGTCTCGATAGGAGAATGATGTGTTGGAGGTCGAGTGAAATGTGTCTGTATAGAACAATCGAACCCTCGATGGAAAAAACATATATACTTGTGCCAAAGAAGTACCTTCTATCATCAAAACATTTCGCACATCAAAAAAGTTTGCCATTTTCACAAGAGACAGCCCCAGGGCCAAAAATCTAACAAAACACAGGATCTGTCCTCGACAGTCACTCCGCCGAGTCGCCCAAAACTCGAAGACGTAAGACCTCAGGGGATGTAACTCCGAGCTCATAAGCCCGCCTCGAGGCAACATCAATTCCGACTCGGGGACTGTCCCCGACAATCAGTTCATCGAGCTATAAAACTCAAAACTGTAAGACCTCAGGGCAGGAAAATTCTAACTCATAAGCCCCCCACGAGGCAATATCAAACAGCGTAAGCCCTCTTCGAGGAAACATACAAATTTGTAACACCTTAAAACATGCATAAACCCTATATCAAGTCAAGGCTATATATCAAACTTGTCAGATCCAAAAGGCATACCCTCGATATAGACGCCATGGCTATCTCACTCGGGGACTAAAAGGATACGGCCAAACACAAATGACCACCATCATAAGGCTCCGGCAAAACTAACGCAACTCGGAGACGTGCGATTGTTGCCATAAAATCACATGCCTCCATTTATTTAAAAAAAACTTCAAAAAGAACCAGTTAAGGTTGTGCCAACCTAAAATATAAGAGCCCAAGTCGCCCGCTACATTAAAGATTGTACCAACCTAAAGTGTAAGAGCCCAAGTCGCCAGCTAGTCGTATCGACCTTACGCGTAAGATCCCAAGTCGCCAACTACGGGTCATATCGACATTAAGCGCCTCAGGGCCAATTTGAAAACCTGAGGGCCGTTGAGCTCGAGTCGAAACCCGACTGGGAGACTAAGCCCAATACGGTTAACTAATGCGCCTCAGGGCCAAAAAAAGTGTAAGAGCCCGAGTCACCAGCTAGTCGTATCGACCTTATGCGTAAGAGCCCAAGTTGCCAGCCATGGGTCATACCGACATAAAGTGCCTCATGGCCAATTTGAAATCCTCAAGGCCGTTGAGCTCGAGTCGAAACCCGACTCGGAGACTAAGCCCGATACGGTTAACTAAAGCGCCTCAGGGTAAAAAAAGCATAAGAGCCTAAGTCGCCAGCTACGGGTCATACCGACATAAAGTGCCTCAAGACCCATTTGAAAACCTGAGAGTCGTTGAGCTCGAGTCGAAACCCGACTCGGAGACTAAGCCCGATACGGTTAACTAAAGCGCCTCAGGGTAAAAAAAGCATAAGAGCCTAAGTCGCCAGCTACGGGTCATACCGACATAAAGTGCCTCAAGACCAATTTGAAAACCTGAGAGTCGTTGAGCTCGAGTCGAAACCCGACTCGGACACTAAGCCCGATACGATTAACTAAAGCGCCTCAGGGCCAAAAAGGCGTAATAGCTCGATTCGCCCGCTACATCAAAATTCATATCGACCTTACGCATAAGAGCCCAAGTCTCCAGCTACGGGTCATACCGACACAAAGTGCCTCAGGGCCAATTTATAACCTCAAGGGTTTCATCCAAAATTCCAACTTGTCGGACCAACTACCAACAGGAAAATCAGATCAAAGAATATTTCATATATATATGTGTGTGTATTACAAATACATATTTACAACGCTCCCACAGGAGTCTTATGCAAACAACAAAGTAGAAAATATATTCTACTCTCGGGACCAACTCCCTCAAAGTCCCCTCGGACCAGCTACCACGGCGGCCTTCTTAAAAGTTTAACATGCATCTACCAGTTTGGCCCCATCGGCCCCAGCCGAACAGCTCTCCATAGGGGTATGCCCACTCGAAACCTCAATCGGTCTGGGAAGCCCCTGATCCTAAGCATCCCTCGAAGTACCTTCGAGGGCATAAGCAAAAGACGGTGGATGACTCATTCTCTTCCTCTCTCGGGAACCTATTCTTCAAAATTATGGGTCCCAAGACCAGCAGAACCGGCAACCTCTGAAGGGCCCCGGCCCGAGCCGTAGACAAAGAATCATCCTCGCAAGGGGACCCGACATCCACAGAATGGCCGACATATATAAAGCTCTCCTCAGAAATGGCATCTCCTTTATGCCTCCGAGAAGGCCCTGCCTCATCAAGAATGTCCTCATCCATAGAGGACCTTTTTGGACTATTGTTCTCCCTCAGGCCTTCACTCTCCTCGAGAGGACACGACCTCATTTCGGAAAACCACCAACACCTGTGGCATCAGAGTTAGTATGCATGAAAGGAAACATTCATCAAAAGGAATACCACACGACTCATACCATGGTGTTTTTCCTCCCATCTGCCCCTTGAGAGATCACGCCACTTGCACTCGTCATATGTCAAAGAAGCTGCCAACTTCAGAGTCCAGTCCGCAAGATCGGGGACCTCTCCGGGCATCCACGGGATCGCTGAAAAAGAGAAAAATAAACACTCTTATAAGTTGATATGAACAAGAGACATTAAGGCACGTCATGATGCTTACCTTTGAAGTTCCATGTCTCAGGAAAAGGCACGGACTTCGCTCGAATGACGTCGACGGTCATCACCCGAATAAATCGACTTAACCATCTCCCGTTTTGGTCCTTGTCATCGCTGGAAATAAAAGGCCTCATGGACCGACATTGTAATGCAATCAGGCCTCGACAATGCTGAGGCCGGTATAACCTAATGAGGTGGATGAGGGTGAATTAAGTGAAATACCTCATCATCAACACTATCCGCCAGAAGAACGGATGAATCTGCGCCAAGGTGACTCGGTACCTTTTACAGAACTCAAGCACAAGTCTGTCGAGGGGGCCCAATGTAAATGGGTACGTGTATGCGGTCAAGAATCCATCTACATAAGTCATGATGTTTTCATCTCGAGAGGGTATCTGCAGCACCATATTTTCCCCCCAGCCGCAGTCTCTACTCACGACCTCGAGATGGTCTTCTTCTATCGATCCAACGAATCTCGAGGCTTGCTCTCGATGGCCCGGGGCATCGTAAGGTTTCTCCACCGCAAAGTCCTTTTTCAGAGAAAAATAATACGAGGTCAGCTCGCCATATGCTGGCGATACGCCACCAGCCAGTCTAGGGACAGAGGAAGAATTTCCCCTTTCTTGGTGAATAGATTGATCGGAACTCGTTTTCACAAAGATGGAAAATAAATGAGAAAGTTGAAAGAAAATCTGAGGTTTTTCACAAAAATGCAAGAGTTAGAATGAAGGAGAAGCAAGAACATTTATCAAACTAAAGATGGCCAACCAACTGCCTTAAAGGCCATTCAATTTCTGACAGGTCGTCATAGCATTTGGGGAAGTGTACCGGTGGGGCCACCTCGGTCACTTCACGGTCATGCCACATGAATAATACCATCATAGGAGATTCGAGGAATCAAAGCTCACATGCTGACCCATGCTCGAGAAGGTGCCCGATCTCGAGGAAATATACTATTGCAAGTACGAGTTCCGATGAAGCAAAGAATCGAAGAATAAAAGTCATATCGTGGGGAAAGGGTTACGAAACTAAGTTTATGACAAAAAATGTTCTATTTCAAAAAAATATATTTACAAAGAGTTCTTTAAAAAAGTTTCCCCGAAGGATCCCGCATAAAAGGAAGAAAAACTATTCAATGTCTCCACCAATGTACGATCCGCTTTCGAAGCCCTCGTCCAATATACTCGGCATTATCAACTCCTTCTCCAGGGCCCTGGCCTCTTCAGTCTCGGCAGAGAGATCGCCACCTCTGGTGCTCACTTCCTCGAGGGACTGCCTCTTGGCTTGTGCACAAGCATAGGAAACCACCTGAGTCAGCTTTAGCTCAGCCTTCTCATGTATCTCCCTTGCCCGGTCATTTGCAGTAGCAGCATACCTCTTGTACGAGGAGACATATTCACTGGCCTCGGCCTTGGCCACAGATAGTGCAGCAGCCTCCTCCTGGGCACCTCGGAGAAGATCTTGGGCCGAGGATAGTTTCCACCAAAGCACCTCCCTCTCCGAAGCCGCGGCAGCATTCAGCCGAGCCAGTTCCATGACTTCGACGTCCTTGGCTGCAACCTCTCCTCGAAGCCGCTCCACCAGGGCATCGTTCTGCAAAATCTGAGAAGTAGAAAGTAAGTCAATCAACACCAAAACGTTACAGCTAAAAGGTGAGAATATGGATACTAGCATACCTGCTAGGAGAAATCGGACCTCTCCCGAAGTGCTCTCTCCAAGCTTGCCCGAGGATTGGTCAGTTCCTCCTCCCTTCAAGCGCATAGGGCACGAGCTCGACCGACTCCACCATGAGCTTCTTAAGTTCCTCTCCACAATAAGTCAACTCATCTTGCAACTTGGAGAAGGTTTGGTCATATAGCTTCTTGACCTACAACTCAGAAAAAGGAAATCAGAAAGCGAGAATAGAAGATTAGAGAATAAGCATGTTGTTCTTGAATGTCACCTGCTTTTGGAGCCTCTTGGCTTCCTAGAGGGAAGTCGGGGCATCAACATCGGTCTCCTCATCTACCCCCTCGAAACAGTCTCTGAATTCGTCCTCCTCTCCACGAGAGGTCTCTGGACTAGGGATACCCCTAACTTGAGCATCTTGTATCTCCCCTGGAGAGAATGACGGGCCCGAATGAAATCCACCAGTGATGTCGTCCTCCATCGAGGTTCCTTCCCTGTCTCGGAAGGCTCCAGTAGTAGGTCCCCCGAGATCCTGAACAAGGACTTTTCCATGTATGATGAGCGTATCGGGGACTGCGCCCAAACCCTCCTCGAGGGTCTCCTATACAAACGGCAGATCAGTATCGGTGCCTCAAGCTCAGCAGACGACCACTCAACAGCCATCGAAGCCTCGGCGCTTCTTTTTGCCTGTTGTACCAAAGACCAGGCATCATCGCTCTCCTCCTCGGTCCGCAGGCTCTCAGCAACCGTCGAAGACAAGACCGTGGAATCAACCTTAGGCCTCCGTGTCCTTGACCTTTTTTATTTTGGGGACCCCGTCGGGGCCTCTTTCTTCCTTTTTCTATCTTTGGTGGCCTTCGGGGCCTCTTCCTCACCAGGTGGGGGCGGCCTCATCAACACACCTTCACCAAGGCCTGCACAAGTATATCATGTCATAAAGCATCATCAGAAAAAATTCTCACAAAGAATATGGAAGCAGTAGCAACAAGAACGTACCATAGTTCTTGGCCTGCCATCGTGTTTTGGCCAGCTCGCGCCATACACGCTTGTTGTATGAGAAAGCAGAATCTAAATGTTTGATCCACCCTGAAAGTTCTTGAACCGCACCGGGTAACCAAACAATGGCTGCATAATTAAAAAGATCAGTCGAAAGAGAAAGAGACAGCGAAAGCATGATCGAGTCGAGGGTACTTATGTTTCATGTTCCACTCCTCCGGGAATGACATTCTGTCAGCAGGGATGACATCGGAGGTTCTAATTCTGATGAATTGACTCATCCACCCCCAAAATCTATCCTTGTCGATGCAGGCGAGGAACGCCTTGGTGGATCGACGGTGTAATGACGCCCCCACGAAAAAGTCGAGGGATATATAATCTGATCAAATAGTCGAGGTTGAAGGTCATTCCCTCGACCATGTTGGTAATATGACGAAACATATATACAATCCTCCAAAATTAAGGATAGATTTGACCGTGTGGCACTCGGTATTGGCGGCAAAAATCAATAATCACCGGATCAACTAGTGGGGAAGAAGAATCAACGGGGCCTAAGGTGAAGGGGTATGTATAAACGCTAAGGAAGCCAGGCTTGTGCGTGACTATACTTCCGTAGGTCGTAGGGATATCTACTCGGGCTGTCTCCTCCTAGTGGTAGTCAAGTTTCACCCTTTCAATATCCGATATTACACTTATATATCTGAACATGGGCTCATATCGGCCCGGTGTAGAAGGGGGTTTTTCTATTGAAAAGTCAGAAATGGTGTTGAAAGAGATAGGAATGCCTTATTCTATGGTATGAGGGGTTTTTGATTTTCCCTTAGACGGGTGTGATGTAGTAGCAGCCCCCTCCTTTTATAGAACTGTTTTGGAAGTATTCACCATGGTGGTTATCGAGTTTTGAAGTAAGAAGATGGATAAAAACGTGAGCTGGCAGAAGATAAAAAGAGAGAACACTTAGATGAAACCTGATGGTTTCAAGAAAAAGATGTGAAACTATGAAAGGGCACGTGATTGTAGTATTTATAGGGGCCCTTTAGGTAAGATTGAAGCGGTAAAATCGAACCTGTGACGGTTCATGGGCCTCTCGAGAATTGTGTTGACGGTGACCTCTGCATAACTTTTCGCGTCACATCATTTAATGATCTTAGGGGGCTGATGTCATAGTGGGAGTGTCAAAGGAGCGAAAGGTCAAAACCATTTCTTATCTCCTCATTCTAAGAAATGCAGGGACTATCTGTATACGGCTAAAATTGGAGAGCCTGATTTTACGGCCACTTCGGTGAAGACAAAGGTTCGAAGGCCTGAGCTCGGCATCGAGGGGAATGTAGAGGGTCCTCGACCCTAAGGCAGTACAAATCAAGGGTCGACATGAAAAGGCGGAAGATCCCAAAAGGCACGTGGTTAAAGCTGACAAAGTACACAAAATAGTACAAGCCCGTACCGTGGCATTAAATGGTTGTACCATCCATCTCTCTTTACATTAATTACGCATGTACTACATTGGGATCCCCTCATATATAAAGGAGACCCTTGTCACTTTGTAACAGATAGGACATTTAGTACAAGAATAAGAACATCCTCTGCTCTCTAACAAAAAACATTCTCTACAATTGTCTCATTAAATTATTGCTTCTCATTTATTGTGTTCTTGAGTTATTCTTTATTTATTGCTTGTTATTAATCATAAATAGGCCAACCTTAAGGTATTCAATACTGTTATACCGTTATCGATAGCCTCTAATCAAGCTTCTCGAGCTCGAGCTCGACCTCGAGGCCTACCCGACCACCCTCGAGACTGGCCTTTTCGATACATGGTTTGCGCAATCTAGTTACTTTCGCACTCAATTCATTTTTCTCGCTTCATACTTAGCATCTACTGTCTAAACTACCGGTATTAAAATAGATCACATATGTTTAGAACCACATAATCAAATATAATTTTAATTACCATTTTCAAGGTAAACAATACTCATAAGTGATACTCTACTAGGCACGACTTTGTAGACTTCCTAGGACACGACCCGCTCTGATACCACTTTGTCACGCCCCAAACCTGGGGAGGCAAGGCTGGCACGTGGTACCGCACTGGCCTGAGAGAACCACTTTGTAACTCTTTTTTTTGTATTCTAACTATCATGGGACAACATGGCACAACTCATAATGTATGACTATAAGTGGGAAAACGTTGTATCACTGAACCATTTTTCTTAAAACATGAATACATATGGGCCATCAAGGCCTCTGACATACTATACAAAATAAACCTCTGTCTACAAAGCTTCTAAGATTATGTGACATCAAATGGGACAGGGTACCGGCCTACCCAAAGTCTGTAGCAAAGCTCTGACACGATGACTCATAGACTCGGCTGCACTCCGTATCAAGTGGAGTCTTACCGATCCTTCACTGAATGCCAATCTTGTCTACTATGAGGGCTCATCAAACTATTTATCTATACCTGCAGGCATGAATGCAGCGTCCCCTACAAAAGGGCATCAGTACGAATATTGTACTGAGTATGTAAGGCAGAACTAAAACATAAAAATAAGTCAACATTAATTAAATACATATAAGAATCAACCTGAATCTATGAAGTGATACCATATATGCATACTTATTATACTCATATATATACAATGTTTCTCTTTGATACTATTATCCATATCGTATGATGCATGGTTGCCCAACTGATGGTAACTGCCCGACTGGCTGTAGCACGATGGTAAATGCATGACGATGCATGTACATGTATCATTATATTATAAATATTAACATCTATATCATATACCTCATTAGGGACTTAGAGACCTACTTAGACATGCTTGAGTATCATTTTACAGGAATAACTAACATATACATCTGTAACTGCTACGAGTAGAAACACTTATAAAATAACATTACACTTACATATCGTTACTTGGATCATGTCAAAAGAAAGAAGGGATATCCTTAAAATACCTGAACCGATTCTCTTCACAAATCCTCTAGCACACATCAATTGCGACAACATGCAATGACGGATCTAAGTAGGGAAAATCAGTATGATGTTCTTGAGAAAGATTATACCGTGCTATCTTAGAATCGCAAATTTCACGCTTTATTAAAACATCCATGTAAAAATACATATATTTTCTCAACTTCTAATTTTCCTAATCTCATATAAAGAGTACAAATTTTCGTACGCTTAATTCTTAAAATGATAAGAAGATAACCTTCTTTTCTTGTGAAAAATAATTCATTTCTTTACAATAAAGAAAATCTCATAAACTTTCTCATATTATGTGTATAATTTAAAGCATATTCGAAAGTAGTAATATTAATAACTATATAAAATCATATTTTTCAAACTTTTTTTTTTTGCAAAAGTGTTCCACTCCAAATGTCATATCAAATGTATATAACGGTATCAATGTTGTTAAACTTACGTGGTCTTATAATAACATAGTCACAAATCCTCTATAATCTCATGAATAGTCTTAATCCCTTCAAGCACATATGGATTACTACGACTTATCCTAATATTAAAGTACGAGATGTAATAGAATTAGACAAATAAAATAAAAATAGGAGCGAGATGTGCATGTAGCAGCAAATAAAAGAATAATGAAGCACGTTTATCAGAGAAGACTAATTCATATAAGCTAAATTTGCTAGGTAAGAGCATAAATATCCCTAGTAGAGTCGTCATGCTGTCACGCCCTTTTTTCTCGCGAAATCGGGTTTCGACATGTGACAACTCTTTTAAGGAGGTATTAAAAAAAAGTCTCCACCTAATGGTTTTTAAGGTGCGTTAGGGAACCTATTTGCAAATGACTCAGATTCAACTAGTTTGCATCACCAATTATCGGGTAAGGGCTCGAAATTACCTCGAAGAGAAAGTGTTAGGCACTCTTCGAGGTCCACAACTGTGTGTCCTGATCGAACTTAAATTATATGAATTAATCGGATAAACAAATATATAGAGAGCAAGAATTTTGAGAATTTTCATTATAAAATACTTTGAATAAATGAGTACAAACACTTGATTCAAAATAAAAAGAGAAATAAGATGGGGGGAGGGGGGTCCTAAGTTTTTTAGCCTAAAGGATCACCCTATGCAATATAAATAATACTTCGTAACTCCCTCGAGATGGGGTGTTACTCATATAATTCAGCGGGGGAAAGATTATCATCTTCTGGTACCCGATTACTATCTTTAAGTTATTACCTAAAGCGCACTAGTTCAATTATAATCTGTAACTTATGCATGCACTAACCGTCCCATACCTATGTTCCAGGAGGCATTGGACCTCTATTTTGGGTGTTTCTAGACCTTACTTAGGTTGCTCAGAAAATGTCAAAACTAGGCGAGACAAAAATATGTTGGACTTCACATATAGGCAATTAAAGGCTCAAGTTAGCCTCCACACTTAAACAGAAAATGCACGTGAAACATGTTTTCATGTTAGGCGGTTCAAGATTAAGGAACTTAAATCCCTATAGACGTGATTTCAATGTGATAGTCATCAAGGCATGCAGGTAGTTTTAGGAACCTGCATTATTCATAGACAAAATTGTATAGGTTGTAGCACACTGATTATTGAGATGGTATATTCTCAGTTCTTAGTCTTGTAGATGTTGCGCCTAGGTGATTTATGTAATGGAGAGAGTAGCATCTATCAATAGATATCCAGAATTACTCATGCTCTTGATAATGGCCTAAGTGAGTAATAAAAAATATAGAGAGGGGGCGTCATTAATCAGTTATTAAGGCGAATAGTGTCATCCTATAGAAAGAATTTCTAACGATTACCACTTGAGAAACTTATTTCATTGTTATACCTTAATATTATAGGCATGTTTTCTAGTGAACAGCGCGATGCAATAACAAATGGGGTGATTAGAGTCCTATAAGAATGATCTCTAGTTGTAACGACCCGACCGGTCGTTTTGAGAATTTAAGCTCCGTTCGGTGGCATAAGTCCTTGAGAAGCTTCACATTATGTATAAAGAACTGCATGCATGATTGGATTCAAGTATCGGATGATTCAGAGTCGAATTGGAATAAGGATTCTAGTTTTGGAAGCTTAAGCGGTGAGAATTTGACCGGAATTTAATTTTTTGTGTAAATGACTCCCGAATGAGTTTCGGATGAGGTCAGCAGCTTTGTATGGTGAATTTGAACTTAGGTGTGCGTCCGAATTTAGATTTGGTGGTATGTAGGGTAATTTGAGGCATTTCAGCGAGAGTTGAAGTTGGAAAGTGGAAAGGTTTGACCAATGGTTGACTTTGGTGATATCGGGGTAGGAACGCAATTCTGAGAGTTGGAACAGCTCTGTCATGTCATTTGGGACTTGCCTACAAAATTTGACGTCATTTCGGGTTGGGTTGATTGGTTTCGGCACAAGTTTTAGAAGTTGGAAGATTTGGAAATTCATAAGTTCGATTCTTGGTGCAATTCGTCGTTTCGGAGTTGTTTGATGTGATTTGAGACCCCGAGCAAGTCTGTGTTAGGTTATAGAACTTGTATGTGTGTTTAGACGGGGTCCCAGGGTTCTCGGGTGTGTATCGGACGAGCTACGGGCCATTTCCTTCTATTTTTGAATTGTTGGCATTTATTATCTTGTTTTTTCCTTCGCATTCATGTCTGCTCCTCCGTGTTAGCGAAGGGAAATCTTGGAAGAGGGAATATTTGTTCTTCGCGTTCGCGTGAGCACGATTGCAAAAGTGAGTCTTCTCGTTCTTCGCGTTCGCGAACTCCCTTCCGCGTTCGCGTAGTGCAAACCTGGCCCTGGGCGCTGGTTACCATTCCTTCTACGCGTTCGCATTCTTCTATCTGCGAACGCATACTTATGCTTTTCCCTCTTTCGCGTTTGCATGCCTATCCTCGCGTTCGCGTAGGAAAATGGTGTTGTCACGACCCCAAATCCTAACTCGGCCGTGATGGCGCCCAACGTGGAACTGGGCTAGCCAACAATCACATACTGATATAGTATTTTCATAATTTCCAAAGTGGTTCCGATATATCACAAAATTCTTTTTCTTAAGCAGTTCACAGCAATAAAATGAATAAAACAATTTATACACTATTCCAAAATCTGGAGTCACCCGTTATGAGCATCTATGAGTAGTACAAAATAACCCTACTGTCATAGTATATAAACACTCGGAACGAGGGACTAAATACAAAACAAGAAAGTGTGGAAAGAGATGTGGACGGTGAACAGCTACCTCGAAGTCCCAACTCCGGCTCCACACGAAGGAAGAAAACTAGCACTCGGTACCAGCACCTAAATCTGCACACAGGGGTGCAGGGAGTAATGTGAGTACGCCAACTCAGTAGTAATGAAAATAAATCAAGTCTAAGAAGTAAGAAACAGATAAGATCAAATCATCAATTCACAATAAGCACAGCCTTTCTTTCCAACAGTGTATACATTAAATCAACATGCTTTAAAAGCCCACTTCAGTAAAATCCTTTGAAAAGTGTGTTTTCCAACAATTTCAGAAAAATACCCAAAGAGTTTAGTATAAAATGAAATAAATCATAAATAGCCCCTCGAGCAAAAACATGTAACATAAATCGCCCCTCGAACGAATCATCACTCAGAATCAGTCGCTCAGCATACCTCACAATCACTAAGTATCAGCCCCTCGGGCAACCTCACTGTCACTCATGCCTCCTAATAAGTCGTCACTCGACACTCGCACTCAATAGGTACCTGCGCTCAATAGGGGTGTGTACAGACTCCGGAGGGGCTCCTTCATCCCAAGTGCTAATATCAAGCCACCTCGTGGCATCTCATATCCTCACAATCAGGCCCTCGGCCTCACTCAGTCAGAAACTCTCAGAAAGCCCCTCGGGCTATAATTAAAACGGGGTACTCGACCCAAAAACATCATTTTATATCTCAAAAGAGTATAAATAAGGTTGAGTTTCAAAATCAGTTAAATATTATATGACCGAGTGTAAATCATAAGTCAACACAGTGAGGAAACAGCATTAAAAGCCCACAAGGGGTCTAAACAAGTCGGAAGAAGGCCCCAAACATGGCTTGTAGCCCAAATATATCAATAGTCTTAAAACACGATTTAACATATGATCTAAAAGTAAGTACGCAACTCAATGATTTCCGCGGAAAGGACCAAGTCCAAATCCAAAAATCAGTGCACGCCACACACTCGTCATCCGGCATGTGAGCCACTCCAAAAATAGTGAGAAAATACGAAATCCGGGGTTTCATACCCTCAGGACAAGATTTATAGCCATTACTTATCTCAAACCGGCCCACATACTAATCTGTGATGTTGTTGCCTCTCGAATTGGCTCCCGACTGCTCCGAATCTAACCAAACCAGATTAATATCATCAATAAATGCTAAAGGAACAAGGCCCACTCCAAAATTATCAAAATTAGGCACAATTCCTGAAATTGGCCAAACCCGACCCTCGGGCCCACGTCTCGAAATTCTATAAAAATCGCATCACAAGAATCTTTATCCTTTCCCGAGTCTATACATATAAAATGCATCAAAATCCAACCACAATTGACCCCTAAATTCCTTAATTATAAGTCTCTATTTCCCAAACCCTAAAACCCAATTTATGCCATTAAATTACACTAATTCCAAGTCTAATCCGTCAAATATCAACATAGAATCGAGTTTTTAGTCCAAGAAACTTACCTCCACAGAAGACCCTCGAATTTCCTCTTCAATTTTCTCCCAAAATGCCTCAGCCCGCATGCAAAAGTGATGAAAGTGCCAAGAATTTGTTAAGAACCCTTTATATATGATCTACCCAACGATTCCCGCACTTGCGGCCCCATTAGCGCACCTGCGCACCCACACCTGCAGTCACAGGTGCGCACATGCGCATCCGACTTAAGTCCCGACTTCCGCACCTGCAGACCTCTTCTCGCACCTGCGAGCTCGTAGGTGCGACCAGGAATCCACACCTGAGCTCCTAGGCCAGGTCCCCCTCTTCCGCACCTGAACAAGGTATTCGCACCTACGGACCTCGCACCTACGGTCCTCCTTCCGCAGGTGCGACCACACCAGCAGTGGTGCACCAGCAGCAGTTTTGCTGTAATTTTCCAAGTCTAAACCTCTGTTAACCATCCGAAATAAGTCCCGAGACCCTCAAGACCCCAACCAAATATACCAACATGCCATAAATCATCACCTAAGCTTATTCGAACCCTCGGGACACTCAAAATAACATCAAAACACAAATTTGACTCATGATTCAAGCATACAAATCCTAAATCTTCCGAAAATCACAAACTAAGCCGAAACCAACCAAAACACCTCCGAATGATCTGAAAATTTGCACACACGTCCAAAATGATATTACGAACCTGCTCCAACTTCCAGAATTCTATTCCGACCCCGATAGCCTATTTTCCACTGCCGATCAGAAATCGCCAAAACCTAACTTTCGCCAATTCAAGCCTAATTCTACACCGGACATCAAAACCACATTTCGAACACACTCCTAAGACCCAAATCACCTAAAAAGCTATCTGATCCATAAAATCAACATTCCAAGGTTGTTTATAAATAAGTCAACTCCCAGTTGACTTTTTCAACTACTAAGCTAGTTTAAGAGACTAAATGTCTCAGTTCTCACCACGAACACCCTGAACCCGAACCAACCGACCCAACATGTCATAATTAGGTTAACTAGAACATAACAAAGCTGAAATAGGGGAAACGCGGCTAATCTCACGGAACGACCGGTCAGGTTGTTATAGGTGAACCGTCATGTTTTTCCATCTCCGCGTTCGCAAACTTGTCGTCGCATTCGCGATGACCAAACGGAAAAACCTTCATTTTCTTCTTTGAAAATGTGACTGTATCTCCGCGTTCGCGATGTATAAAAACCTGACAGGTGGAATATATTCCCAAATCGAGGGTTAGCCATTTTTATCATTTTGGGAGTTGTAGACCTCGGCTTTGGGAGATTTTTTCTTGGGTTTTGCAAGAAAACAATCGGGGTAAGTGTTCTCTACCTGAATCATACAATATTTCATGAATCTATTGCTATTTTCATCATCTAATTAATGAATTAAGTTGGGAAATTGGGGAAAAGTTGTGGAACCTTTCAAAATGTAAAATCATGATTTGAAGGAAGAATTAGTATCGGAATTTGATAATTTTGGTATTGCTAAACTCATATCGGAGTGGGTGTTCGGGTTTTGTAAATTTTACTGGATTTGAGGTGCGGGCCCGGGGAGTTGACTTTTAGAAATTGAATAAGAATCACAACTTTATTAATTGAAATTGTTTCTTCTTGCATTGTGTGATGTATTCAAGTCTTCTTGGGCTAGATTGAGATGAGCGGAGATGAATTTGTAAAGGAAAAGCAAAATTTGAGTGTGGAGTTAGCCTAATTGAGGTAAGTGTTTTGCCTAACTTTGTTGAGGGAATTTTTCCTCCTATTTGCCATTGTTTGCTACATGCGGGGGTGATACATATGTGAGGTGACGAGCATATATATATGTGCTGGGGTTAATCTTTCTTGGGGGTAGATGATGTTATAATTGTGTCTTGTAGAATTACGTAACTTCCTAGCTTCATGCCTCACTTGATTTACCGATATTAAGGACGTAGTATAAAATCTTAGAAATAAAGACCTAGCCTAAGAACTTGATCAAATTGGATAGAATTTTTGGAATACATTGATGTGTCTTATTTGGTCATCCCTATGCGCGATCACTACTACATTGCTATGGTCGATATTTTGGGGTGCTAGATTATATACCTGTGTTGCTAATGAATTGTGAGATTTGTGGAAAGGTTCATCGAATCATTGTTGGCTTGTAAAGCAGTAATTGAGAACTTTTTTGGAATATTCGTTGATCACTCTCCTCGATGTTATATATATTTCCTGCCTTTCCGTTTTATTGTTATGCATATGCTTCGTGAGGAAGAGTGTAAAGAACGAAGGGTGATACCGTGCCATTTTATATTCATTATCATGTGAGGAAGAGTGTAAAGTACGACGGATGATGTCGTGCCATTTTATATTCATTATCATGTGAGGAAGAGTGTAAAGCACGAAGGGTGATGTCGTGCCATTTTATATTCATTATCATGTGAGGAAGAGTGTAAAGCACGAAGGGTGATGTCGTGCCATATTATTGATAGTGCAAAGCATAAAGGGTGATGTCGTTCATGTTATTGAGAGTAAAAGCACGAAGGGTGATGCCATTTCATTGCATTCATTCTTTTATACCTTTGTATCATTGTGAGGTCATGGCACGAAGGGTGTTTTCGTGCAAGTGAGGACGAGAGACATGCTTTATGTTATGATAATCTTTTCTTGTATATATCTTCATGTCTTACCTTGAATTGTTACCGTCATATTTATGGTTCTTGTGTGTCTTGTCGTCATTGTTCTGTCCTCATTCTTTATCTCAATCATTGTTGTGTTGCCCATGTCTTCTATTTGTTTAACTTGAAACATCATGCCTACTTCATGTTGTATGATTGCATCCATGTCATATTTGTTTGTTGCACTTAGGTACAAGTCTTCTTCCATATTGGCCATTCATGCTCTATTTGTTGTATTATAAAGAACATGTACCCCTCTCGCCTTCTCTTATTTGTTATATCCATATTCACGCCTCCATCATGCTAGTTAGTTGAAATTATAACCCTTTTCTTAATAGTGGTCATCACCTCTATGCTTTCTGCTTAGCCTCTTATTGATGTCCTTCTATACATTCTCGTTTATTATTACTGCTTGCGTATTTCCTTTCTTGTCATTTCTATTATCAGTATTGCTATCGTTTGGTTGGTACTGTTTTACGCATATATTGTGAGGATGAGATAAATGCACGAAGGGTATTGTCGTGCCATTAGATTTGATGTCTTGAGTACTTCGTTCACATTATGAAAGTTTTGAGGTGATTGTTGTGGTTCATGGGCTTTCGTTCTAAGGAAGGGGTCGATTAAGATGTTGGAAACTATTGAATTGTGATTCTTTCTGGTATTCTTTTATTGCTTTGTATAGTCGCATTGTGTACTCTATTCTATTATTCTGTTGTATAGTGTTATTGCTATTTTACATTATAGTGTTTATTACTGAGCATCTTTTAACTAAAAGCCTTTTCACTACTTCGGCGAGGTTAGTCAAGATACTTACCAGTACATGGGGTCGGTTGTACTAATACCGCACTTCTGCACACTCTGTGCAAACTATTAGAGCGGAGCTACTGAAGAAATCGGGGGCTGACCCTGGAGATGTTCGTGTATTCTGGGTAGAAGCTGCCATTAGTCCTTGCTAGTTTTAGACATTATTAATCAGTTCATGTAGTATTCAAACAGATCGTGTGATTATTTATATCTGCTTTGGAAATCCTAAATCCTAGAAGCTCTTGATTCGTACTAGCAGTTCTTGGGTAACTTTGTAAGAGTTTAGATAAATCGTAATTTATTTTTCTTTAAGTTCATTTGGTTTGTTTCTTTTGTTAATTGGCTTACCTAGAGGGTCAGGTTAGGTGCCATCATGAACTGTGATTTTGGGTCGTGACACTAATGGATATGCTGCAACAATGCAAATTAAAGGAAAGTTCAATGATATTTATTCCCTACAGGGCATGTTTTCTAACAACATGTAGCAACAAATATATAGAAGTGTTTGCGCTCATGCTTTGCTAATAGACAAGTAGTACAAATGCGTGATTTTCCTAATAGCATGATTTCTACACTGTGCATAGAGAACGAACGACATAAAGCAAGTACATCATTCAATCCTATAGGCATGTTATCTACCCATCGCATATTAATATTAAAATATACTTCATCCCCTTTTACTAACAACCCCAATCGTTTATACACATATCATTACAGGCCCAATTAATGAGTGAAGTAAAAATATTACAAAATAATGAACAAAGCCCACATTAGGCCCAAATAAAATAATTAAGTACCCAGCCTTATTGGGCCTTCACTATCCCTTACATAGAATACTTAGGCTTTCAACAAAGCCACATGATCACAAGTCCGTAGAAGAGTCCATACCAATTCAATGAGCCACAGCACCAAGTGTTGCACCACTTGGAACAACCAATATAGATACCCATTTCATGAAAGGGAAGTAGAGTATGAGGGACAGTTTTGGAAGTTGAAGGAATGAGTAGGACCAAGACCTAGTGTGTTAGAGTTCACAAGGGCCTCCATTGGAATCCGAGACGTGCTCACACTAGGGAGGCCATCAATAGAACCTAGAAAGCCTTGGCTTTCAGCCGGCTAAGAATAGGGATTTAGAATATCAGAGTAACAATTAAGGAGAGTGGACAGAAATCATCAAATTAAGCATACAACACAACTGGTCAAGCAGACCAGTAGGTTCAGCTAGGTTTATATAGGAAAGTACCACATAGACAACCTAAAAGGAATTAGGAGAAGAGAACAGGTTTGCAAACATACATAGGTTATCATGCATAGATGCATGAAGTTGAACTAGTTGAAACCTAAAGATGTAAATTAAGTTAGGGCTACCTTAATGCCATATTAATCAGTACTTAGGCATGATGGGGGGATACAATTATTGATAATCGCAGAAAAGAAAGAATAGCAAATGAACCAAGTCATGCTTGAAAACATATTAGCAAAAGAGCAAAGTCATAGTTAATAGAAAAAAAATAGAGTGTTTATCTTTTAAAAAAACAGGACAGCATGAAACAAGTTTAGAGCAGACTTTATAGCAGCATTCCATATAGTTAGGGCTAATACACAAAGGGCAAGTGAAGTACACAAGGTTTAGCACTGAAAGGTTCATTCAATTGAGGGGTTCCCATGGAGTTGTGGTAGTATCCAAACACAATATACAGAAATTTTGTAACTTAACAGCATACAATCACACTAGTCAAGCTCCTATCAAAAATGGAATTTTATTGAAATTCAAAACTAAACATGCTAGGATGCTAAATGGTACATAATCCATTTCAGAAGAAAAGGAATCACCGAATGCAAATCATAGTATTAGCATAACACAAACAATAGACTATCACCATGTGTTTAATTAACACAGAATGACATCAAAGTGTTGAACTTTATCGTAGATGAATCATGCTCATGAAAGTTAAAATACATATGCAGAAAGAAAGAGAAAAGTTGAACAATGCAAGGGTTTAAACACTAACCAGTAGCAGAATCAAAAGAGTAAAGAGCGTAGTAGAAAAACCCCAAATCCCCGATGCTTCAGAGTTCACAAGAGCCTCGAGAATGGGCTCCGAGCAGTGCTTGCACCGAAGGAGGCTGTTTTAATGGCCTTGGCTTTTTGCCGGCTCCGAATTCAGTAATTTTAGAGAGTGTCCGAGTATAACAGTGAGTGAATGAGTGAGAAAGGAGAGTAGTGAAAACAATAGCAGGGATTAGAAGACTCAAAGTCTGTTTAAGGGGTTTTAGGGGAGGGGTTTATATAGTAGCATATTTCACAAATAAAAATAGGGAAACACGGTAAATTAAACATGGAATAAGGAAAATATGCCAGAATCAATTAGAATCAATTTTAGGAAAAATAGCACATAGAATATGGAAGTTCAGCAAATTAAATAGAGAATAAGAAAAATATAGCATAGGAGAATTAATTAGAGCCAGTTTTAGGGCAAATAATACTTAAAATAAGGAAATACAGTAGGTTGAACAAAGAATAAGGAAAACTATAGCATACGAGAATCACTTAGAGTCAGTCTTAGGGAAAATAAAATAAAAAATAAGGAAATACAGTTGGTTAAACAAAAATAAGGAAAATATCAGTCAAACACAAGAAAGGGAAGAAAAGCAATCGAAAATCAGTAAAGAATAAGGGAAAATCTCAAACCCTAGTTAGGACTGACGACTTGAATCGAACAAATAATGCAAGAATCGTTCAATATAATATGTATAGAGATAAAATATCATCCAGCTCTTCATAGAATTAAAGTAAATTGGTCTGTTCTTGAGAAGTAGTTCTTGCCGAAAATAGGGCAAGAACTAAGTAGTACCATAAACATGCTTATAATGATAGAGTATCACAAAATGGGTAAGTAGATCATATATTGATGTCATGCTTGAGTCGGAATCGAAGAGGGTTAGGGGTTACGGCGGTTAGGGTTTAGCAGAAAAAAAGATAGGTGAGAGGTTTTTTAGGGAGTGGGGCAAAGGGGGGATGGGGATTAGGGTTAGGGGTTGGGTAATTAAAAGGGGTAAGTTGATTGTGGGTCGTTGATCTTAGAGATCAACGGACAGGATTTTAAAAGAATTGGGGCGGGTTAAATAAACGGGTATGGGTTGTGGGTTGCTGGCGTTGGTCTTGGGGTAATTGGGCTAAGGTCTGGGTGGTTTTGGGTCCGAAAAATAGGTAAGAAATTGGGCTATCATTTAAATACTTCAAAATTTATCAAAATAATTTATATAAAAGCTTAATAAATAAATGAAAACATTATTTATGTACTGAAATGCTTAAAATAATAACTTTTTATTATAAAAATATAAATTTGCTATATTGAGCCTTTATGTATGAATATAGGTTATTATTGCAAAATTAAATAAATAGCTTGAAAAATACCAATTTAATTGTATGTAATGAAATAAAATGTTTGAAACATATATTATAGGTGAAAAATAATTATTTTAGGTAACTAAGTCATCACAAAATAACTTAAAAGGATAATTACTAGATCTTTATATATAATTTAAATACAAGAAAATTAATTTAAAGCTCTAAAAATTATGAAAAATTATAGAAAATGCTTGTATAGCTTTGCAAACTAAATAATGATGCAAATATTCTATTTTGAAAATGTATATGTATTTGGAAAATATGAGAGCAAAATTGGGTATCAACAGCGCTCGCAATTGCGATAACGGAGCACCAGCAACACCAGCAATTCATTTTCAGTTCAATTTATTCTGAAACATGACTCAAACTCATCGAGCCCTTGGGGCTCCAAACTAATAGCCACACAAGTCTAAATATTTCATACGAACTCACGTGCGCGATCAAAATTAAAAACTAACATCTATATTTCAATTCAACTCCAAGTGATACCAAATATTTCAAACAAGTTCTAAATATCATAACGGACATATTCCCAGTCCCAAAATCACATTCCGGGCTCGATACTAAACGTTTGAATCCTATCAATTAAACTCCAAATGATACCAAATATTTCAAACAAGTTCTAAATATCATAACGAACCTATTCCAAGTCCCAACATCACATTCCGGGCTCGATAACTAAAAGTCAACCTACAGTCCAACTTTTTAACTTCAAATTGTCAAATTTCGGAAAAATAACACAAATCAACCTACGGAATTCCGAATTCAATTCCGAGCATAAAACCTAAGTCCAAAATCACGATACGAAGCTATCGCAGACATAAAAACATTGTTACGAGGTCATTTTCACAAAAGTCAATGTTTGGTCATCATTTCTAACTTAGGCTTCCAAGCCAAGAATCAAAGGGTCCAAATCAACCCAAAATCTTCTCAGAATAAAAGTAGTCAACCCCGTAAGTCATAAGACCATAAACACACATGTGTAAAGCATAAAAAGTGGAGACGGCATGCGATTACACATAAAAAGTGGAGACCGATCGGGTCGTTATATTCTCCCCCTCTTAAAACAAATGTTTGTCCTAGGACGTGCATAAGGACATACCTGAAATGGTGAAAAGGTGAGGATAAAGACTCTACATGTTGTGCTTGGTCTCCATATCTCCTCCTTGATTGGAGGACCTCCCCATTGAACCTTCACTAAAGCAATGTTCTTTGATCTCAACTTTCGGAACTGTCTGCCCAAGATAGCCATCGGCTCCTCAATATAAGTCAAATCCTTGAACAATTGGAGTTTGTCGAAGTCTAAAACATGAGAAGGATCACCATAATACTTCCGGAGCATGGAAACATGGAACACTGGCTGAACTGCAGATAAACTAGGTGGCAATGCAAGCTTGTATGCCACCTCACCAATCCTCTCAAGGATATCAAAAGGTCTGATATACCTAGGGCTCAACTTTCCCTTCTTCCTGAACCTCATCATCCGTTCATGGGTGAAATCGGAGCGAAACTTTCTCTCCAACCATGAATGCAATATCATAATCCTTCTGATCTGCATAACTCTTCTATCGAGATTGGGTTGTACAAAGTCAATCTTGGATCAATTTAACCTTCTCCAAGGCATCTCGAACCAAATTTGTGCCCAACAACCTAGCCTCTCCCAACTCAAACCAACCAACTTGTTAACGATATCGTCTCCCATATAGGGTCTCAAAAAAGAGCCATCTGAATACTCGATTGGTAGTTGTTTTTGTTAGGAAAAATGTGCAAGTGGCAGAAACTGATCCCAAGAACCCCAAAAATCCATAAGACAAGCACATAGTATATACTCTAATATCTGAATGGTGCACTCAGAGTCCGTCCGTTTGCAGGAGAAATGATGTACTCAACTCAACTCGTGTACCTTACTCATGTTGCACACCTCTCCAGAAGTGCAATGTAAATTTGTATGCCCCGATCATAGATGATGGATATCGGCACGCCATGAAGTCGGACACTCTCGCGAATATAGATTTGAGCTAGCTGCTCTAAAGAATAGGTAGTCACTACCGGAATGAAATGAGCCGAATTGGTCAATCTATCCACAATCACCCATACAACGTCAAATTTCTTTTGAGTCTGTGGGAGCCCAACAACAAAGTCCTTAGTAACACACTCCCATTTCCACTCTGGAATCACAAGTCTCTGAAGAAATCCTCCCAGCCTCTGATGCTCGTACTTCACCTGCTAACAATTTAGGCACCAAGCTATATACTCCACCATGTCTTTCTTTATTCTCCTCCACCAATAGTGCTACCTCAAACCCTGATTCATATTAGCGCACCCGAATGAATGGAGTACCAGGAACTGTGGGCCTCCCGAAGGATCAATTCAAGCAAGCCATCCACATTGGTCACACATAATTGGCCCCGCATTCTCAACACCCTGTCATCTCCAATAGAAACCTCCTTGGAATCATCGTGTTGTACCATGTCCATAAGGACAAGAAAATTAGGGTCATCATACTGAGCCTCTCTTATGAAATCATATAAAGAAGATAGAGAACCACGTAAGCTAGAACACGACTTGGCTCCGCAACATCCAATCTAACAAATTGGTTAGCCAAAGATTGAACATATAAGGCTAGTGGCCTCTCTGCTACCGATAAATATGCTAAACTGCCCAAGCTCTCCGTCTTTCGACTCAAGGCATCGACCACCACATTGAACTTCCTGGGGTGATATACAATAGTGATATCATAGTCCTTAAGCAACTTTAACCACCTCTGTTGCCGTAAATTAAGATGTTTCTATTTGAACAGATGTTAGAGACTATGGTGGTTGGTAAAGACCTCACAAAGGACACCGTATAGATAATGCCACCAAATCTTCAATGCATGAACAATAACTGCCAATTTAAATGTCACGCCCCAAACCTGAAGAGACGTGGTTGGCACTCGGTGCCATATTCGACCTGAGCGTACCACTTTATAACTATGAAATCTGGAGGTGTAACCCTCAACTTAGGCTGATGAGGACATATTCTGAATCATCGCAAAATAACGTCTCTCTCATACGAGGGTTAAAAACCCAAAAGATGATATACATAAATGTATAAGCTGACAAAGCTGCGATGAACATCTACTGATATACAAAATATACAGGACTTGTCTCCAAGCATATAGAGATAATTGAAATGTATCATGGTCAGGATAAGGTCTTGGCCTACCCGTCAAACCTAAATAAATAAAATGGACTCCAAAGTCTGGTAACTCCGAGGAAGTGGAGATTACCCACCAAGTTAATGTTGACTCTATCTGCTGGGACTGTCGTCCAACTGTCTATCAGGACCAGCAGGCATGAAATGCAGCGTCCCGAACAAAAGGGACATCAGTACGAAATAATGTACCCAGTATGTAAGGCAACAGAATAACTAAAAATTGAAATTGAACTGATAATATAATAATCGAAAGTACCTGGGCGTCAAATTTAATTCGACGATATGCTTACCTGTTGATACTGACTCATCTCTGTAAATAGAGTAAGTAAAATAACTGCTCGGCTCTATAAGGCTCGGTATGTGTAACTGCTCTACCATAGTAGGCTCGCTCATAGGTGCTCGGCCATACTAGTCTTTGTATCTCGGCCATCTAGGCTTACTAATAGGCGCTCAGCCACACTAGGCTCGGTATAACTTATCAGTTGCTCAGCGGTTTCCCAATAGGTGTCTGCCATCGATTATAGCTCGATGGTGGTGAAAATACTGTAATAGTGTATATATATAGACTCTATGCTCTCTTGGCTGAAAGAAGACAAAATTGTTTACCTCAAAAATGGTTTTAACAATTATACTTGATTTGTGGTTCTAAAAATATGTGATTTATTCCAATACTAGTTAAGAATCAAGAAATGACAAGTGTAAGTAAGAAGAACGTGATAATCGAACCAGCGTTGCCAAAGGAACGAAGGCCTCGAATTTGGTGGTTCGGGGACTCGAGGTTGGCTTAGTAGCGATGAAGTATGAACAATAAATGAATAACAATAAAGTTGAAGAATAAATTTGAGCACAAAGAATGAGAAACGTAGAGTAGAATATTCTATATCAGTGAATCGTGCTTTACAAAATGATTGGGGTCCCCTTTATATAGGAGGGAAAACCCCTAATATGGTACATGTATCATTATGACAAAAAATACTATTGATATAGTTGTATAACGGTTTAGTACGGAGTTGTATTATTCCTTACAAATCATATCCGTCCTAACCACGTGTCCTTGGGATTCTCTCGCTTTTTCTTCACTGTCGCCAATTTGGCACTGCCTCGAAGTAAGTTGTGATGGATCCTCGATGTTCCTTCTCAAAGTGTATGTTCCGAGATCAATCGAACTTTACTTCAAACTTTTCGAGCTTAGGCTCGGCGCAACAGAGACCTCAAAATCATACTCCTCCGATTTCGGCCATATACAGATAGTCCTCGCGTTTCTTAGAACAAAATGATAAGAAATGATTTGAATTCTTGACCCTTCAATATCCTCGTCATAACGTCAGCCACATGAGGTCAGCAGTTGGTGTGATTGAAAGGTTGTGCAGAGGTCATGTCTGCATATTTCTCGAAAAACCCACCAATCGATAACAACTATGAGCCGCCCTTTTAACTTCTCCAATACGCTTAGATGACCCCTATAAATACCCCAATCCTTCACTCCTCAAACTTTTACTTTCCAAAACTCCTTCAAACCTTTACTAATTGTTATCTGCATTCGTTCTTCATTTGCGTTCATCTTTTAAACAACTTCTTATTCATATCCTGAAATTTCACAAAAACATGGCAAAAAACTTCTAAGACAGTTCCCCAAAAAGATAAAGCTCATTCATCATCACGCTCGTCTAAGAGAAAAATGGTAGTACCTCCTCGTGCCGAGGAGTGTACCCCCGGACCTTGTGAAACATCTTCTGATTTCAAGGTCGAAAAACCTTCCTCGGTTGAAGGACGGTGTGAACCCATGTCTCTATATATTAGTCTAATAAACGAAACTGGAAAGGTGAAGGTTGATTGCCGTTGGGGGGATGCGGTACAAGTTGATATCCTTCACCTGAAAAGGACATAACCACTCACAAAGTTGGTTTTTTAGCGTATACACATGCCCATTCACCTTAGGTCCCGTTGATCCCTCCTTGCCACCGATAGATCCAGTGGTCCTCAAATTTTGTAGACAATATCGGGTGACGCTCGGCCAAATATATCCTTCCTTCTGGAAAATCGTTTACCTGATTAGGTATTTTTCGAACATGGTCGAGGGGATGCCTTTCATCCTCGACCATCTGCATAGACTGTACAGCCCTCGTTTTTATCGAGGTGGCCTGATTAAACTACAACGTCGATCTTCGAAGTCTTTCTTCGCTAGCATCGACGAAGATAAGGACCGAGGGTGGATGAGCCGCTTCGTTCGAGTCAGAACATCTGACTTGGTTCCTGCTGAGAAGATGCCATTCCCCGAGGAATGGAATATGAACCGTAAGTGCCGACTCATAGAACATGTTTCATTAATCAAATGTTTTTTCTATCTTTTGAACTAACTCCCTTCCAATTCCATATATACTGAGCCCGTCTGGCGCAACTTGGCCAGAGGCCGATGGTCGGCCAAAAACCATGGTGAGTTTTTATTACTATCGATTTTGAATTTCTTAGTGAAAATATCTCTTGGTAGCATACTTAACCTTTTGTGCTTATGTAGGCCTCGGAGTAGCCGTTTCAATGAGGCTACCCCCACCTGGCGAAGTAGACACTCAAAAACCCGTCAAGGATAAGAAGAGAAAGAGGGAGACGCCGGGACTCCGTCCCCGAAACCAAAAAAGGCCAAATCTCAAAAGATTAAGGCCGACACAGTGGCCTTGTCTCCCAAAGTTGAAGCGAGTCTTCGTGCTGAGGTCGAAGAAGGAGATGAGACTGAGGGTGAAGGTGATGCCTTCCCATTAGTAACTCGGAGGGGAAGAAGCACCGGTGCTTCCAAGGTTACTTCATCGAAGTCCGTCGAGGTGTTTCGATCTCGATCTGAGAGGATCTCCGAAGGGAGCTCGGGCCCAGTCCTCGAACCGGCTGATGACCAAAATGTACCCCTTGCTGAAAAATACTCGGTCGAAGATCCCGAAAGAACCAACCCCAAAGCTCCTCGAAGGAAAGAGAAGGCCCCGATCAATCCACTTGGGGTGATCGACGTGGGTGACTGTCCCCAAGGTCCGTCCTTTTCCGAAGGGCAGATACGAGATGCCCAGGACATGAAGACTCCTGAAGTGGGGGCATCCCACGGGGAGAATGATATCTTCGAGGAATACCTTGTCGGGATTGAAAAGGGCCTCGACCTTGGCGCCTCGTTTATATTTGAAGAGGCTGATAAGCTTTAAAAACAGGTATACTTGTCTTTTAATTAACTATGTTTGATATTTAATTTATGCCTTTCTAACTTCCTTTCTTCATGACCAGGATGTGATGCTCTATGACCAGGCTTTCTCTATGTCTCAGGCAGATCTTGCCTGATGTGAATACTAGCTTAGGAAGCTTATGTTGGAACACAATGATCTCAAGGCCCTTTATGTCAGAAAAGAGGGAGAACTTAAGGACCTTCGAGCCGTTCAAAGGAGACGTCTCGAGAGCGGGCCGATTTCATCGAGCAGGTAACATAGTCTTTGCTCACTGGTTTTGAACTTACTCATTTCAATGTTCTAATGTCTCAATTTAATTCTTGCAGCTCAAGCAAAAGGATGAACTGGTGGGGCAACTTCGGGAGGAGCTTATAGTCAAAGATGTTGAGATCCTCGGGTTGAAGCACTGCATGGATGATATGGCCTCCGACAAGGATACTCTTTAAGAGAAGCTGGCCTCGGCTGAGCACCAACTTCTGGGTGCAAAGGAAGAAAGCCGTAAATATCAGGAGCTTCATGCTGAATCGGCCGCTCAGTTATCCAAAGTCAAGTCTGAAGCTGATGCACTCATGTCTTCGTATCGGACTGACGATGTTGCTGCAAATGCTCGGGCTAAGAAGGTATCTGGTGAAGCCGAGCTCAATATAACTCGTGCCCTCGACCATGCTTGATTGGAGTCTCGAAGGAAGGCTCTCTAGGAGGTGCGTGCCCAAGGTTTTGATCTCTCTGCCAAGATCGAGAAAGTGAAGGCCTTAGAAGAAAAATTGGTTGCGCTGCTCACTTCCGATGAGGATTCTGCTAGTGGCTTGGAGAGTGGTGAAGATGAAGATTAGGTTGCCGAAGGCCAATCCATCAATGATCAGGTTGTCGAAGGCCAGTCCATCGAAGATGCAGCTCCGGAGGAAACTACCTCCGGTCAGGTGACCCCGACAGTAGACTAGGCTTATTTCTTTTTCCTTCTTTTGTGTAAGGGCTCCGTGTGGGAGCTTTGTAAATATGCTTTTGTGAACACCATTTGAATATAAAGAATCTCTTCGTTTTATTTTTGTACAAATTTCTTGTCTTTGCCTTTGATATTTGATGTTGCTGATGATCAGTCCGATGTACTAGACTTGGAATATAAAACCCTTAGGTTTCGTGTTAGATCAATGATCGATAATAAGTGACCATTTAGGGATCGATCTTCAAACTAAGCTTTAGCTCGGGTCTTTCGAGTTCGAATTGGGTGAGGTCCCGAGCATGGTGTGCTTCGGTCTTTAAGTTCCTTAGGTATCGACCCTTAGGCTTTTTTACCACATCGGTCTTTAGGCTCTTTTTTAAGTTGGCCGTTAGGATTTTTAGATTGTCCCTTAGGCTCTTTAGGTTGGCCCTTAGGCTCTTTTTAAGTTGGCCCTTAGGCTCTTTAGATTGTCCCTTAGGCTCTTGAATATCGGCCCTTAGGCTCTTTTTAGATTGAGTCAATTTGTCACGATCCAACCGATGAGCCGCGACGGTAGCCGGTACCTTACTCAACTGAGTACCAGCATAACGTATATTTTCGTGTCATACTATCATGGATAACTGAACCGGAGAGGCTGTCGTGAAATAGGTAGACTACAACATGTAATACCAACTTATACATAAGACATATGGTCTTCTAAGATCAAAATAACCACTCGTTTACTAAACATATGCCGACAAGGCCATACAATCTTTCACGTACATGACATCTGTCTACAAGCCTCTAAGATTACATAATGTCCATAAAGGTCGGGATTGAGTCCCTCCATAACAAACAATACACGTCTAGATCATACTAACCAAACAAGCAACTCCAAAGCAAATGGAGCGCACCAACATCTTCCGCTGAGCTTATAGCCTACTTGGAGGGCTCTCGACCTGTCTATCAGGACCTGCAGGCATGAAATGCAACGTCCCCAGGAAAAAGGGACGTCGGTACAATAATGTACCGAGTATGTAAGGCACATAAATAAGTACATAATAGACATGGAAGAAATATAGAGTAAATGACCCAACCTGTAAGTCTGGATAACTCTATAAATCATGAAATAATTATAGTTTAATGCATATGCGTATGAATTCCATGTCGTGCATAGGTACATGTTTCATAACATCATCAGGCCTCTGAGGGCATCTTATCATATCATCTCAGTCACTATGGGCAAAATCATCAACGTATACCAGCTGATCAGGTGGTGGTGCGTATATAACGTCATAACCTTTTCCATATCCCATATACATATATATTATATAACACCATCTGTTCATGGATCAATGTGCATGTATAAATGAATGAAATGCTTATGAAATACGTTAATAAAATCCCTCGGTACGTCATAAGGCCATTATGCATCTGATTAATATCATAAAATAAACTTTATCAACTTATATATTTCTGAGACCCATGAACAGATGATAGAATAATATGACACATGGAAGAATAAGAATATACACATCTAGGCATTTCTACGAGTAGAGTATTTTATGGAAGTTGTGCATTTTCTCGTTTCGTTTGTTCGTATAGATCATGCCAAAAACAAAGAAGGAATAGCCTTAACATGCCTGGAGTAGGGAAAAATCCGTATGATTATTCTTGAGAAGGATTACACTATACTCCCTTACAATTGCAAAATCCCTTTGTTATTACGCAGTGCAATTTCATACGAATTTCAAAATCCCGTTGTTATTACGCAGTGCAATTTCGTACAAATTTCAAAACTCCCTCACCTTCATTCCTTGCTTTGTCTTTCTGCATGCTATATCATATTTTTCCTAATAGAAATTCCACAGCCACTTCTTGATTTTCAGATTTAGTAGACATATGTACTTTGTGTATTGAACAATTACACCATTAACGTCCTTGTGTAATTTTGTGGCTTAGATTCTATGCTTTGTTGTATTGTTTAACCTTTGTCAAAGTGAATTTTGATCTTCCTTGAAGATGATATAGAGATGACTCACATTTTCTTCCTTTTACGTGTAAAAAATGGCTAAGGAATGATGTCCAAGTGCCTACTAATTATATTGTCCAAAGGCAAGAGTCATTTAAATCTTTCCTTACTTGATGCCACGTGGGGAGCTAGTTCTTATCCATAATTATCCACCTTGCTCGTTAATTAACTTGGCAATTCTATACTAATCCAATAATTAACTAATTACTCATATAAGTAAGAATTATCTCAAAGTACATAAAATATTATTCACTTTTAACACACTTTGTACATCTTACTATCATGGTCATGTAGTACCTTGTATGGCACTAGTCCATAAATATCGGGTATCAACGCTCGGCCCGTATTTTATCCCCACATGCCAAACTTGGACAATAATTTATTTTTTTTGACTTGCTCCCCCTTTCACCTTCACAAATTTACTCATCACTGAAATAGCATAATCCTTATAATCTCCAAATAATCCTTTCCTTAGACTGATGTCAATTACCTTACGACAAATTCAACGTACAATACTACAAGGTGCAACATCGTCATAATTTAATATTGCGAAGCATAACATCATCGTAATATAATATTGCAGAACGTAATATTGACGTAATATTGCGAGGCGTAACATCATTCCCCCCTTTGGAACATTCATCCTCGAATGTTGACTGATTCTCTTATCATTCTCATAACCTATAAGTCTTGTGAATTCTTTAGTACTCATCTTACCATCTAGGCGACTGAATGAATCCCAGAGGCCAGGGCATTCCCCAATTTAAGCCTCTTTCTCACCCCACGACTTGTAGTCGGAATCCTTCTAATCTCGTAACTGTTGCTACCTTCTATCATGCAGCCTTTACGACTCTAACTTTGTATGTGCACCTGACTCTCCTCTTCTCTTCCATCTTTTAGCCAATCTCTAGGCTTCACTTTGTGAATATATACAAAACTATGTCAAGTTGTCCCTCTTAGCGTCATTAGCTTTACTACATCTAAGTAGGTCATACTATACAAAAATTCTTACTTCGGTTTATCATTACTGAGGCCTTCTACCAAACTCCAGGTTACTCTCGTTGCTTATCCTATATGTACAAAGCTAAATCCTTTAACATTTCTTCATTATTTTTCATCTTAAGACTGATGGCCCAATCTCATCCCGTACTTTGAAACTTTTACCCATCCATTGTTGATTCACCTCAGTGTTGATCTACAATTATCCATTGATAACTTGAAATTTCTTACGTAATATATTACCACTAGTGCTTATGCTGTATCGAGGAATATTTGAGGTGATTTTCCTGATCCACTTAGGGGCGATACTGTATTTCAATAGTCGTATTTTATAGCATCCCAATGTGATTCACCTTACGTTTTAATTCCGTACAATCCATGAAATCCTCTTCAAATCATTACTTAGTCGAAGGCCCAAACATCATCCTTTATCTATCACAACTTCACCCTCATTCCACTACCAAGGTAGCATTCCATTTTTTTTCTAGGTATTATTAATATTAGACTCCTTTGAGTTCATTCAGGCTATACTGAACTTTCTATAATTTAGAGATCATTATCTTTATTGTTTTCATGGGTTTAATCTCGAGGACTTATCCATTCTCGTCACCTTCTCACTCGCCTTTCTCGTTCTTACTCATGTCATAAAACTTTGTCTCTTTACTATACTTTAGCTTGGGACCTACACATATCTATTTATACTATTCGCGGCCTTCCTTCAAATTACTTGCACCATATATTTCCTTATGTTGTTTTGGAACATCAAGCTAGATATCACATCGTCTCTAACTCTTCTTTACTCTCTTGACTAGATCTCTCGGTACTTAGAAACCATAGGCTGGAAGGTACGCCACCGACGATGCTCCTATCATTCCTGGATATTGAATCCTAGTGCTTCTAGCCTTCTATTCGAAGCATGGACTATTCATGATCTTCTTCCCTTGAGTATCTTGTACGTTGTTCACCTTCACCTTACTTACCTTAAAATTTTGCATTGTATCCTTTATCTCTTTCATGACCTCCCTTCCACATAGGTATAATTCACTTAAATAACTTGAAGCTCTATTATAATACTTGCACCTTTAGTGTCTATACAATCCGGTGGGAGCTCCATAATGAATTCTTATGTGGCTGGTATTTTCTAACTGGCTTTATCGTAGAGCCTTTATAGAATATGGTTGTTGTACTATCCCTTTGGTACCTCTGATATTAAGGTTGGTCCTGCAATGTTCTCGATCACGATTTTTATATTTTTTAGGTCCAATAATCAGACTCCTGATTTTATGTAACTCTTTAGTTTCCTCTTTCCCTTTGATCAACTTTCCTGTAGGCTTAATCTATCTTCCGATATGCAGCTCATGGTATTAGTTATTACTTTAGTCCTTTGTCTAAAAATTCAATTCTTTGTCCATGATCTGGACTCAATTCTTTCTTTTAACTTATATCGGAGTCTTCTATGCCTGTATGATTGTCAACATATATGTATACTCATAAATCTCAAGTGCATACATAACGTAACCAACTCTGGATCATTGATCGAATAATTCCTCTCCTTCCTTCTCAACTTTCTTTAAATGTAAGCTATTACTTTTCCTAGTCTTCTGCCTTCCTTGTTACGTTCATACTTAGCTTATCTTAGTGACCACGCATGCCGAAATTTTTGTGCAACTCATGTGATCTCGAATATTACTTTTGACTTTACTTTCCGTTTATTAGCCACGGTAGGTTCCACTTTCTTATGGAGTGAATACAATGTTGTAGTGAGACTCTTGTTACAAGAACATTTACTCTTTAGGTTACTCTGCTTAGGTTGAAGTCTTCTTCCTTATTTCCTTAGATAGTCTTTCATTGTCGTACTTTATGGAGGACCCTCTGACTCTTGTAAAGCTACGAGCTTATTACTTCATATACTTGAAGAAATTTTTGATGTCCTACCTCACCTATAATTATCCGTGGTTTCTTACCTCCACGCCCTTGTACTTGTAGGGTTGCCTTTGAACTGATATTTTGACTGTTTTTCCTAATGGCTTTCTCTTTTATTTCAATAAAAATCATACGGTACCTTTAACTACCTCGACTCCTATCTGAATATACCTCAAGTATTACAATGACATTACTGCGAGGCTGAATTCATTTACTATTCTTATCTTGCATGATTTGATGATTTGTATGTGTCCTCTTATCCAGACATTAACTAGGTTCTTCCTGAATCAACGACTAACTACTCGTTGGCCCATTCTCATATCAATATTTCGAGTAATCTTCCTTGGGTTTTTTTCTTTTGTCTTAACTTACGTCTCCTACTGGCTCCTTATTTATCAATAACATCTTGGGTAGGAACCCTTACTTCCTCTTCTTGACCTCGTGTTTGCATAATGTTCTGGAATCGTAGCATATCTGTAGGCTCTAAATAAGTGCAATTTTGTCCCTTTTTCATTTTTTTATCGCATTCTTCCTTTACTATTCCATAATTACTAGAACCCTTTAATACTGACTTAATGCCACATCATTCCATATTCCCCCCTTTAGGGAAGTACTATGGAGCTACAACGACCTGCCTATAGATGTTTTTCCTCTTTATCTTTGGCATTTTTTCACATCATCGATAACCCTCACTCCCCTTGCGGTAATCCTTCTGTACCAAGGTAACAAATTCCCTTACTCACAAGGGAAACACCTAGTGTAACTGGCACCTACAGCCCTTTAAGCTTAACTTTGCTCACATTGCTTACTTTTAGTGAAGTGTCTTCCTGAATAGTTATTCTCGGAATTCCTTATGAATCTTCTTCTATGGTCCATTCTATTATCGTCGTAATGCAATCTGAAATTCTCATGATGCTGACTATCATCAAATCACTTAGCTTCTAATTCATGTTTAGTTTATCTTGTTCACCAACCCATACTGATTTCTGTTACTCTGGGGATTAACTCTCCCTTCCGATAGTCGCTTTGGATTCACGAACGTATTTCTCGAAATAAGGATATAACTTTATGGCCTATACTCTTTTGATGTCTCAAGGCCTAGCTTCTCTCGTCTTTTCCTTCACTTGACTATATATATAATACAGTCAGTTTTTTTCTACCGTTGTCATCCATGCATCATATCTTACGCATAACGCTTCATTAACTCTTTTCTCACTTCCTGCTAACATTTCTGTCTAACACTTTATTTTGGAAATTTCAACAGGACATTCCTTTGCTTTTAGCTCCCCTTGCTCCATCTACTGGCTCTTCGGGTTGCCTAACATTCTTTCTTTACTAGGGACGGGAGCCATACTAAGGTAAATTTATCCTTTCAAGGCTTTCAGGCCCACATTTATCGTACTCGTATCTTGCTGTATTATTTCAGAGTGTACCATCTGGGTGTCTCACAAGGAGATTTTGTTAGCACATTTACAATATCCTTCAGAAATGTCAAATAAGGCAAGCAATCCAACCATCATTTTGGGTTACTCTAACTCTAGCTGGTTCCTGATAATCGTCCTTCTCTTAACTATTTCTGTTAGCTCCCATGGAGCATAATTGAGATGGGTGTGACTAATTGTACATACCTTTGTTACAATTGAAGGTATTTCAAAATGCTTATATTTCTCTGCTTAAATTGTAAATAATGTTAATCTTCATTAACTGGGTACCCCATACCCTTCTTCACCTTGCTTATTTTACTTGCTGAAACTTGTGTCTACCTTCCGATTCTCTTATTCCTTTTTACCGTAAGAGTGGATAGACATTCTTTCCTTAGGGATCCTTATCAATAAACTTACATGTCTTGGTACACACATAATCTGTTGAATACCTCAAATTTATCCATCATAAGCATGATGAAAAAAATCGAGTTCCTCTGACTCAACACTTCCACAGCTATATCTCTTATCAATCGTCTTACTGGATGTAGGCGTCGTCGTACTATGAATAAGATATAGTTAGGAAATTGAGTTCTTACAATTGATCTCTATGACACGTTCTAGAGTAATAAGAAAGAGTGACGGTCCTAAATGCCATGTAGCCTCCTGCTTATAAGTGTGGTGCACGACACACCCATAAACAAGACTCTACTAGACACATCTTGTATACTCCCTAGGATAGAACTGCTCTAATACCACTTTTGTCACGACCCAACTGATGAGCCGCGACGGGCACCCGGTAAATTACTTAACCGAGTACAAATATAACATATCTTTTCGTGTCATACTATCATAGATAACTAGTCAGAGAGACTGTCGTGAAATAGGTAGAGCACAACATGTAATACCAACTTATACATAAGACATATGGGCCTCTAAGATCAAAATAACCACTCGTACACTGAACATAGGCCGACAAGGCCATACAATATTTCACGTACATGACATCTGTCTACAAGCCTCTAAGATTACATAATGTCCATAAAGGTTGGGACAGAGTTCCGCCATACAAAACAATACACGTCTAAATCATAGTAACCAAACAAGCAACTTTGAAGCAAATGGAGAACACCAACATCTTCCGCTGAGCTGATAGCCCACTTGGAGGGCTCTCGACCTGTCTATCGAGACCTGCTTGCATGAAATGCAGGGTCCCCAGGCAAAAGGGATGTTAGTACGAATAATGTACCGAGTATGTAAGCCACATAAATAAGTACATAACAGACATGGAAGAAATATAGAATAAATAACCCAACCTGTAAGTCTGGGTAACTCTATAAATAATGAAATAATTATATTTTAATGCATATGCGTATGAATGTCATGTCATGCATAGGTACATGTTTCATAACATCATCAGGCCTCTGAAAGCATCCCATCATATCATCTTGGCCACTATGGGCAAAATCATCAACGTATACCAGCTGATCAGGTGGTGGTGCGTATATAACGCCATAACCTTTCCCATATCCCATATATATATATATAACGCCATCTGGTCATGGGTCAATGTGCATGTATAAATGCATGAAATGCATATGAAATACGTTAATAAAATCTCTTGGTACGTCATAAGGCCATTATGCCTCTGTTAATATCATGAAATAAACTGTATCAACTTACATATTTCTGAGACCCATGAACATATGATAGAATAATATGACACGTGGAAGAATAAGAATATACACATCTTTTGCATTTATACAAGTAGAGTATTTAATTGAAGTTGTGCATTTTCTCGTTCCATTTTTTTGTATAGATCATCACAAAAAGAAAGAAGGAATAGCCTTAATATACCTGGAGTAGGGAAAAATCCGTAAGATTATTCTTGAGAAGGATTACACTGTACGCCCTTAGAATTGAAAAATCCCATTGTTATTACGCAGTGCAATTTCGTACGAATTTCAAAAATCCCTCACCTTCGTTCCTTGCTTTGTCTTTCTGTATGCTATATCAAATTTCCTAATAGAAATTCCACAGCCACTTCTTGATTTTCAGATTTAGTAGACATATGTACTTTTTGTATTGAACAATTACACCATTAATGTCCTTGTGTAATTTTGTGGCTTAAATTCTATGCTTTGTAGTATTGTTTAACCTTTGTCAAAGTGAATTTTGATCTCCCTTGAAGATAATATAGAGATGACTCACATTTTCTTCCTTTTACGTGTAAAAAGTGGCTAAGGAATGTTGTCCAAGTGCCTACTAATTATATTGTCCAAAGGCAAGAGTCATTTAACTCTTTCCTTACTTGCTTCCACGTGGGGAGTTAGTTCTTATCCATAATTATCCACCTAGCTCCTTAATTAACTTGGTAATTCTCTACTAATTCAATAATTAACCAATTACTCATATAATTAAGAAATATCTCAAAGTACATAAATTACTATTAACTTTTAACATACTTTGTACATCTTATTATCATGGTCATGTAGTACCTTGTATGGTACTAGTTCATAAATATCGAGTATTAATGCTCGGCCCGTATTTTATCGCCACATGCCAAACTTGGACAAAAATTTATTTTCTTTGACTTGCTCCCCCTTTCACCTTCAAGAATTTACTCATCACTTGTGTAATATCATAATCCTTATAATCTCCAAATAATCTTTTCCTTGGAATGATGTCAATTACCTTACGAAAAATTCAACGTACAATACTACGGTGTGTAGCATCGTCCTAATTTAATATTGCAAAGCATAACATCATCGTAATATAATACTACGGAACGTAATATCGACGTAATATTACGGGGCGTAACACAATTCGACCTCTAAAATGGCTACAATTTTCCCCCTTTCTGGCTAAAGACTTTTACAAATTTTCTTATGCCTTGGCATGTTTTTATATTCATCCTACTTTTCGATGGTTCGATTGATAGGAACCTCGATTATGATGTGTGACGATAATTGAGTACCTCATGAGGTTTTCTCGAAGCTGACTTTCTCGAAGCATTTATATTGTTCGGAGCTGATATTATCGAAGCCCCTTTGCTTATACCGAGGGTATCCTGATTACCGATTTTTTCGAAGTATTTGAAGGCCTTTAGTTTTATGGCAGAAGTCGGACATCTCCGAACCACATTATTTCGGTCATAGCCTTTTCATATGATCGTAATCTTTATATTTGGCCGTAGCCTTTAGTTCCCGAGTGAGATGGCCTCGGCCTTAATATCGAGGGTATCCCTTTTTAGGGGTCTTATAAGTTCGGGTATATAGCCTTGGCCTTAATATCAGGGGGATGCCTTTTTTAAGGCCTTATAAGTTCGGATATGCATCATTGAGGTCTTATAAGTTTGAGTATGCCTCATTGAAGTTTTATAAGCTTGAGTTTGCCTTATTGAGGTCTTATGAGTTCGATTTCACCTCATTGAGGTCTTATGAGTTCAAGTTTTGCCTCATTGAGGTCTTATGAGTTCAAGTTTTGCCTCATTGAGGTCTTATGAGTTCGATTTTCTGATGACTCGATAAGTTGACTGTCGAAGACAGTCCCCGAGTGTTCGGGTGTATTTGTCCCTTCAGCCGTTTGAGGAAAATACCAGACTTTTTTTAGGCACAAAATATTTTGATATAATAAGAATGCTTCTTCAAACGATCGATACATGTGTACATGTTTTTCCATAGGGCTCGAATATTCTATATGGACACGGTTCATTTTACCATTTGGCTCATTACATCATTCTCCTATCGAGGCCCTCTTCGGCATAACTTGCTTTCTTAGAGAAAGTAACTTCTGAGGGTGATGCCCCCCAGTATTCGAGGTTGATGGAAAAGAAGACTTGAATACTTGTTGAGTTTTCCTTGGGTAGTATATAGATGTTGCATTTCTAAGAACATTGCCGGTAAAACCCATTTGGGATAAAACCCGATCTAAGGGAAAAAGAGTGCAACGCATGCTTTAAAACCTAAGGTCTTCGATCCGAAGGGTGCTTCGATATCTCCAATAGAACACATACAAAAGGTTAGTATGAAATATAAATGAAAAAGGAGAAGGTTGTACCTTAGAAATAGTATCATTTGAGCAGTGATATATTCCAATTGTTTGGTAGTTTCTCGCCTTCCATAGTGCTAAGCTTGTAGGATCCTTTTCCTACCACTCCGAGGACACGGTACGGTCCTTCCCAACTAGGGCCCAGATTCCCTTCATTTGGGTTTCGAGTGTTGAGGGTAACTTTCCTTAGAACCAAGTCCCCAACTCCAAAGTATCGAAGGTTTGTTATTCTGTTGTAGTACCTTTCGATCCTTTGTTTTTGAGCTGCCATTTGAACCAGTGTAGCCTCGCGCTTTTCATCTAATATCTCGAGGGAGGTTTTCATGGCCTCGTTATTTGAGCCTTCTGTGGCATGCTGAAACCTGACGCTCGGTTCCCCGACCTCGACCGATATCAATGCCTCGGATCCGTATACCAAAGAGAACGGGGTCGTCCCTGTGCTCGACTTTGAAGTTGTTCGATATGTCCATAGTACTTGGGCCAGCACTTCTCTCCACTTCCCTTTCGTATTCTCTAACCTCTTCTTTAAGTTTTGAGTAATAGTTTTGTTTGTGGACTCGGCTTGACCATTTGCACTTGGGTGGTAAGATGTTGATAGGATCCTTTTGATTTTATGATCCTCGAGGAATTTTTCATCTTGATGCCGATGAAATGCTTCCCAAAATCACATGTAATCTCGGAGAGGATCCCGAACCGGCATATGATGTGGTCCCATATGAAGCCGATGACTTCTTTTTCTCTTATTCTTTCTAAGTCATGCGCTTCTACCCATTTTGAGAAGTAGTCAGCCATAAATAAGATGAATCTAGCTTTACTTGGTGCCATTGGTAGGGGGTCGACGATGTCCATCCCCCACTTCATGAATGGCAACGGAGATAGGACTGAGTGTAGTTGTTCACCGGGTTGATGTATCATTGGTGCAAATTTTTAGCATTTGTCACATCTTCAAACAAACTCCTTGGTGTCCTTTTCCATGATATCCCAGCAATACCCCACTTTGATTACCTTTCGAACTAAAGAATCAGCACTGGAGTGGTTTCCACAAGTGCCTTCATGGATTTCTCGTAGCACATAGTCGTTGTCCCCCGGTCCTAAGCATACTGCTAATGTTCCATAGAAGGTCCTCCTATACAATGTTCCATTCTCATCGAGTAAAAATCGGGCTGCTTTGGCTCGAAGGTCCCTCGATTCTTTTGGGTCCGTGGGCAGCTTCCCATGTTTCAAGTAGTCGATGTACTTGTTTCTCCAATCCCATGTTAGACTCGTTGAGTTGATTTCTGCATGCCTTCTTCGATCACCGAGTTTGATAGTTGTACGATAGTCCCCCGAGACTATGTCATCTTCTTCAACCGAGGATCCCAAGTTCATGAGTGCATCGTCCTCGCTATTCTGTTTCCGAGGTATGTTGACCAGGGTCCATTCTTCGAAGCGATGCAATGTCACTTGAAGCTTGTCTAATTATCTTTGCATCCTATCTTCTCGAACCTCGAAGCTCCCATTTACTTGGTTTACAACAAAAAGAGAGTCATATTTTTCTTCGATTACCTCAGCTCCTAGTCCTTTGGCTAGTTCGAGACCTGCAATCCTAGCCTCATACTCGGCCTCATTGTTAGTCAACTTCAAAGTTTTTATGGATTGCCTAATTATGCCGCCCGTAGGCGGTTTTAGAACTATACCGAGCCCGGACCCTTTCACATTCGATGCACCGTCAGTAAAGAGGGTCCATACCCCCTATGATGTGCCTATTTTTAATAAGAGTTCTTTTTCTACTTTAGGCACAAGGGTAGGCGCAAAATCGGTCATGAAGTCTGCCAAAATTTGAGACTTGATAGCCATTCGAGGTTGATATTCGATATCATTCCCTCAAAGTTCGATGGCCCATTTGTCCAATCGGCTCGATAATTCGGGCTTATACAAGATGTTTCGAAGTGGATATGTAGTTAACACACATATAGGATGACATTGAAAGTATGTTTCAACTTCCTAGATGCACTTACTAATGAAAGAGCTAATTTTTCTAAGTGCGGATACCTGGTTTCAGCATCTCCTAGGGTCCGACTTACATAATAAACATGGAATTGTGTACCTTGTTCTTCTCGAACCAACACGCCACTTACCGCAACTTCGGACACGGCCAAATACAAGTATAGTGTTTCATCCTCCATCAAGGTATGGAGAAAAGGTGCGCTCCAGAGATACCATTTTAATTCTTCCAAGGCCTGTTGGCATTCCGGAGTCCACTCGAAGTTGTTTCCCTTCTTGAGAAGGGAGAAAAAGTGATGACTCCGATCCGATGACCTCGAGATGAATCGGCCTAAGGCTGTTATCCGCCCGGTCAGCTGTTGTACTGCTTTCACATTGTTTACCATGGTGATTTCCTCGATGGCTTTGATTTTTTCGGGGTTGTTCTCCATCCCCCTATTTGACACCATGAAGCCAAAAAACATTCCCGAGCCGACTCCAAAATCGCATTTCTCGGGGTTAAGTTTCATGTTATATCTTCTTAGGATATCGAATGTTGCCTGTAATTGATTCAAATGGTCCTCTGCGCTCAGGGAATTAACTAACATGTCATCAATGTAAGCTTCCATAGACTTGCCTATTTGATGTTCGAACATCTTATTAACTAGGCGTTGGTGTGCAGCTCCTGCATTATTTAGCCCGAAGGGAATTACATTATACCAATATGTGCCATAATACACGACAAACGAAGTATTTTCCTGGTCCTACGGGTTCATTCGAATTTGATTGTACCCGGAGTAGGCGTCAAGAAAAGTAAGGATCTCGATGTTTAGGGCATGATTTGTTCAAATCTTTGGAATCTACACACATCCTCAGTTTATTTCCCTTTTTAGGGACTACTACTACGTTAGCTAGCCATTCGAAGTACTTTACCTCCCTAATGGATCCTATTTTAAGAAGCTTAGTTACCTCATCTTTGATGAATGTATGCTTTACCTCGGATTGAGGCCTTTTTTTTTGCTTCACCGGTTTGAACCTGGGATCGACACTCAATCGATGGGTGGTCACCTCTGGTTGGATCCCTATCATATCTTTCGTTCTGGAAGGTGCTCGATAAATACTGCCTCCTCGAGTTCTTCGACAGTGGACTTTGTTGCATCTGATTCCTCAGGGGCAACGAAGGTTCGGGGGTAAGGAAGTCTTCTTCTCCGTCCTCGACCACCTGTTCATCGATCACCTATCCTTTGGGCTCAACCGAGGGTATGTTGTGATTTCTATTTAGCCACATGTTCTCCTTTTGACTTCTCCGAGGTAGATGGAGCCGATACTGGTGCCAAGTCATGCACTGCGAACATCTCTTTGGCTGCATGCTGCTCTCCATACACCGTTTTCATGCCATCCTTTGTTGGGAACTTCATCATTTGATGAAGAGTTGATGGTACCACACTCATGCTATGAATACATGGCCTTCCAAGTAAGGCATTGTACCTCATGTCACCTTCGAAGACATGAAATTTGGTGGCTTGTATGGTCCCATCCACGTTGACTGGGAGGATGATTTCCCCCTTTGTTGTTTCACTCGCCATGTTGAATCCATTCAGGACTAGAGAGGAGGGTATGACTTGGTCGAGCAACCCGAGATGCTCCACGACCATCGACCTGATTATATTGGCCGAACTACCTGGATCCACAAGCACACATTTAACATGAATTTTATTTAAAAGGATAGAGATTACCAGTGCATCATTATGAGGCTGAGATAAGGCCTCAATGTCTTCCTCGCTAAATGTGAGGTGTCCTCGGGAATGTAGTCCCGAGATCGCTTCTCCCATGTGATGGATACTTTTGTTCGTTTGAATATGGGTCCCTATGGGACTTCGACTCCTCCGACGATCATATGAATGACATGTTGCGGCTCCTCATGTTCATTCTTTCTATTTGCGTCTCTTTCTCAAAAATGGTTCTTTGCCCGGTCACTGATAAATCCTCGGAGGTGTCCCTCGTTGAAAAATCGGGCTACCTCCTCTTGAAGCTGTCTGCAGTCTTCGGTCTTATGACTATGAGTTCCATGGTATTTTCACATTAAGTTGGGGTTCCTCTAGGAAGGATCTAACTACATGGTATTGGGCCATATCGTGTCTCTAATCGTGCTTATGGCTGATACAATATCTGAGGTATCGATGTTGAAGTTGTACTTTGACAATCGGGGTACCTCTAAGGTCCCGAGTGCCTGTCAAACTCGGTTTTGCTCATGAGTCCCCGGGAGCTCTGGCCTCGATCCACCCTTCGATCATTTCGAGGTATATTGCGCCTCGAAGTGTTTCTTTGGTCTTCAACATATGGTTCGTATCTCTCTTTATTCGGCCTCAGATCCCTTTCTGCATTTCTTGATTCCTTGCTAATAGCCTGCTTGGATACACCGAGCCCGAGGGGCTCCCAATTGGTCGTCTTCGACCTTGATTTTTGATTGATACCTGTTATGAACGTCCACCCAAGTTACGACGGGATACTCGATCAAGTTTTGCTTCAACTTCCTCGAAGCTATTGAGCTTTGTTCATTCAAACCCTGAGTGAAGGCTTGCACGGCCCAGTCATCGGAGACTAGTGGTAATTATATTCAGTCCATCTGAAAGCAGGATACGAACTCCCTTAGCATCTCGTTTTCTCTTAGTTCGATTTTGAAGACGTCGGACTTCCTTGTAGCGACCTTTATGGAACCAGCAAGTGCCTTTACAAATGAATCAGCCAACATGGCAAACGAGTCTATCGAGTTCGGGGGCAGGTTATGGTACCACATCATAGCCCCTTTGGACAAGGTTTCTCCAAATTTCTTTAACAAGACAGACTCGATCTCGTCCTCCTTTAAATCATTTCCTTTTATACCACAAGTATATGTGGTAACATGCTCATTAGGTCTGTGGTCCCGTTGTATTTTGGGATGTCGGGCATCCTGAACTTCTTCGGAATGGGCTTCGGAGCCGCACGTGGTAGGAATGGTTTCTGCATGAATTTCTTCGAATCCAGTCCCTTCAAGACTAGAGGTTCTCCTGGGATCTGGTCGACCCTCGAGTTGTAGGTTTCCACTTTCTTGTCGTTGTCCCCTATCTTCTTTTCTCCTGATTCGATCCTTTTAGTGAGTTCCTCGAGCATCCTCATAATGGTGGGGTCCGTTCCTGACTCATTATTTCTTGATATTTCTGGGGTTGGCTCAACTCGAGGAGTTGTTTATGGTCATGTTGTACTCGGAGCCTTTCGCTGACTCTGTAATTGAGCGATAGCAACTTGTTGTGCTTGCATCATTTCAAAGATTACTTGTAGTATGACTTCTCTTTCTTCTCGAGCTTGCGTTATTTGTACGTCAGGTTGGTCTCCTCCACGTACACTTCCTTCAATATCAGTAACCAAATCGACGTGCAATGAAATGTGTGAACCTACGTCGATAGGGTTTGGTGTTGGTGCTACCCTAGGGTTTAGCGGTGGCACACTGGCCCCTGAAGCTGTTGCACTATTTTCTCCATGGAACCCAAGATCGTCGTTTACATATGCGTTTTCTGAGTTAGACATATTTTAACCTGAAATCAAAGAATCTTTGGACAAGAAAAAGTGTAAAGAATAACGTGTGTTATCAGAAAACTAGCACCAAAATAATCACTATTATCTTTAGCCCCACGGTGGGCGTCAAACTGTTTACCTCGAAAATGGTTTTAACAATTATACTTGATTTGTGGTTCTAAAAATATGTGATTTATTCCAATACTAGTTAATAATCAAGAAATGATAAGTGTAGATAAGAAGAAAATGATAATCGAACCAGTGTTGTTAAAGGAACGAAGGCCTCGAAGTTGGTGGTTCAGGGCCTCGAGGCTGGCTTAGTAGTGATGAAGTATGAACAATAAATGAAGAACAATAAAGTTGAAGATTAAACATGAGCACAACAAACGAGAAAAGTAGAGAAGAATATTCTATATCAGTGAATCGTTCTTTACAAAATGATTGGGGTCCCCTTTATATAGGAGGGAAAACCTTAATATGCTACATGTATCATTATGACAAAGAATACTATTGGTATAGCTGTATAACGGTTTATTACGGAGTTGTACTATTCCTTACAAATCCTATCCGTCCAAACCACGTTTCCTTGGGATTTTCCCATTTTTTCTTGACTGTCGTCTATTTGGCATTGCCTCAAGGTAAGTTGTGAGGGATCCTCGATGTGCCTTCTCGAAGTGTATGTTCTGAGATCGATTCGAACTTTACTTCAAACTTTTCGAGCTCGGGCTCGGCGCAACAGAGACCTCGAATTGGACTCCTTCAATTTCGGCCGTATACAAAAACTAAACTGAATATGAATCCCCGATAAGGGAGAATGTTGTAACTTAGGAGACTATGACAATGTACATAAATTCAGGAATATGAACTTCTCTTTATGTCTCATTATCAAACACATGTGGTTACGGGATCATGATAAAATAAAGAAAAGGTTTAGCCTTATCATACCTTAACTTCGTTGAGTTCTTAATACCTTCTAATAAATTCTTCAAACAACTTAACTAAATCTACCACAGCATAAGGAGATTCAAAATCAGTGCTGAGTAAAGGCTAAGTCCGCAACTTAAGCTAGCAGCATGTTTACGTAAATTTGGGCAGCATCTCCCCTATAACAAGGCCCTCCTCCAATACCATATACAAACAAAAACAAGAACACAACAATAAAAACATGTATTCATCATTTTCCAACCTTATCTCCATCACAATATACCAGAAAACAGCCCACACACCCTAATCATTTCATATATAAAACGACAACCAAAGTAGTGACAAACAACCTTAAAAATATAACAACAAACGACCATCCCACCATTACATAATTATGTCGTGTTTATCCATACCTTTTCTCTTTCAAAAATCCATAAAACATCATAACAAGAGGCCAACACGAGTGGACTACAAAACAGTCCACTAAAAGTGAAATAAATCGAACTCACGGCTTCCAATCACCGTCCCGTGTGTTCTAACTATTAGAAAACAAATTTATCAACCTTCCTTGATAATAAAAGATTAAATACATAAATTAGGAGGTTATTAACTATGAATTACCTTCCTAAACTCAAACTACAAAGAAAACAAGAGGCGATATAATAATGCTTACGTCGTAGGGATCGTTCTAATGTTATCGCTTCTTGATTTCATACCCAGGATGTTAATCTTTATTGGAACCCCTGTAGAGATCTTAAGGGTAAGTTTTTGGGGGTTCTCTGGTAGTGTTCTATGAAAAGTAAAGAGAAAGACGATTTAAAACCCTATATATATCAACTTTTGAAAAGTCAAAGAGGTGCTAGCTTGGCACCCTAGCATTGGCCCTTCTTCCAACACTTATATCTTTCTATCCGGATGTTGTATGAAAGAACGGTTAAGAGAATTAGAAACTAAATTCCAAGACCTTAAATTCGGTATATAATATGTCCCATAAATATCTTATAGAACACACGAAATATATTGCTCAAAAAGTTTCAGTGACACACCTACTTGTCACCTATGCAATCTGCACAGTCTTGCTAAACCGCACATATCTCTCTACTCTGATTTCGTATCGACAAACGGTTTAATGAATTAGAAACTAGAATTTTTTATAATCAATTTGGTAGGTATATCATCCCCTAATTCCAAGTATATTGGGAGGAAATGTCAACTACATTTGACCAACACATTTATGAATGTAACTTTTAATGACCTTTGCAAACTTTTGTTCCACAACTCGCTTGACTTCAAAACATAACACACGCCTATGATATGAATAAAATAACTCATATATAACCTCCTTATCATGTTAATAACCCTAGTCTCACCCCAAAATTACTTGGTATAACATTCTGAAGTGGTTACTTTTGACAAGAATTATTTTCTTTATTTCGTTTAGCTTCTAAGCATTCTAACCCTCTTGATCCTTTCTATTCATGTTCTTAAATATTTTTAACCCCAAAGTTAGCATGATTAACTAACTTTGTAAACTTTTCAAAGATGATTTCATTTTTTATCTTACATCAATTAATTTACGACGTACTCTTATGTATGAAAGCATGGGGTGTAACATCAAAGTCGTAGACCGGATAATTCTTCTCATGGACCTTCAACTATGGAGATGTGTAGGCAATAACCGTACCACCTTTAATCAGCATGGCACAAAGGACAACACGTGATGCATCACAATAAATAGTGTAATACCTCGAACCCGTAGGCAACACCAACACTGGGGTTGTAGTCAAAGTAGTCTTGAGCTTTTGAAAGCTCACCTCATACTCCTCGGACCATCTGAAAGGACTGCCCTTCTGGGTCAATCTGGTCATAGGTGCAGCAATATATGAGAAACCCTCTATGAAACAGCGATAATACCCGGCCAAACTAAGGAAACTCCAAATCTCAGTAGCTGAGAGGGTTAGGTCCAACTCTAAACTTCTTGAATCTTCTTAGAATCTACCTTGATCCCCTCACTCGACACCACATGACCAAAAAATTGCACTGAATCATGCAAGAATTCACACTTTGAGAACTTTGCATAAAGTTTCTTCTCTCAAAGTTTGGAGCATGATCCTCAAATGATGCTAATGATCTTCCCGACTGCGGGAGTACACCAAGATCGTCAATAAACACAATGATGAATGAATCAAGATGTGGATGGAATACACTATTCAAGTACATAAATGTTAATTGGGCGTTGGTCAGCCCAAATGACATCACAAGGAACTCGTAATGACCATACCGAGTCCTAAAGGCAATCTTCAGAATAGCTGGATCCCAAATCTTCAGTTGATGATATCCTGACAGCAAGTCAATCTTTGAGAACACTTTGGCACCCTATAGCTTATCAAATAAGTCATCAATACGCGGAAATGGATACTTGTTCTTCATTCTAACCTTTTTCAATTGTTGATAATCAATACACATGCGCATATAACCATCTTTCTTCTTCACAAAAAAAATCGGAGCACCACAAGGCGACATACTAGTCCAAATGAAACCCTTATCAAGAAACTCTTACAACTTCTCTTTTAACTCCTTCAACTTCGCTGGGGCCATACGATATGGTGGAAAATAAATGGGTTGAGTGTCCAGCAACAAGTCAATACCAAAATTGATATCTCTATCGGGCTGCATGCCCGGAAGATCTGGTGGAAATACATTTGCGAAGTATCTCACTACCGGGACTGACTCAACGGTAAGAGTATCAGCATTGACATATCTCACAAAGTCTAGATATGCATCACACCCATTCTCAACCATCAGCCGAGCCTTTAGAAATGACACAACCTTGCTAGGAACATAATACAATGCACCCCTCCACTCTAACTGTGGCAAACTTGGGATAGCCAATGACACAGTCTTGGCGTGAAAATGTAGAAGAGTGTGATAAGGCGACAACCAGTCCATGCCCAAGATCACATCAATGTCTATGATACTAAGTAACAGTAGATTAACTCTGGTCTCAAAACCACCAATAATAACTAAAAATGACCGATACACACGATCCACAATAATAGAATCTCCCACAGGCGTAAACACATAAATAGGAGAACTCAAAGAATCACGAGATATATCCAAATACAGAGCAAAATAAGATGACACATATAAATAAGTGAATCCCAGATCAAATAATATGGATGCATCTCTATGATAAATCGGAACCATACCTATAATGACTGCATGTGAAGAGACTGCCTCCGTTCTACCCGAAAAAGCATAGAATCTGGCATGGCCTCCCCCTCTAGAGCAACCTCTACCCACCCGTCCCCTACCCCAAGCTGGTTGTGCGGATGAAGCGGTAACTGGAGAAGCAACCATGGTGTGTGAAGTCTGTGGACCTGGCTGAATCCGTGGAGCCTAAGTAGTCTGTGGAGGTGCACCCTTCCTGACTCTAGGGTAGTCTATAACCGTATGATGGGTATCACAACACTCAAAGCAAGCTCTCAATGGGCATGGCTACTAGAACTGGCTTGAGCCTGGTCGGCTGGACTGAACGCTGAAGGCACCTCTTCCAAGAGGTGCACTAGGAAGTGGCTGAGCAAAGTGTGCAATTTGAGATATCGGGATAGCCGGAGTACCACTAGAAGCTGGAAGTGCTTAATTAACGAGATGGGTGACATATCCTCTACCATGACGGGTTGTAGCTGCAGCGTGGCCACCACTAAATCCTTCATTACCTCGAGTCCTCTTAGCCTCCTTGTCCTCTCTCTCACGGCCCCACATACCCTCTAACCTCCATGCGATCTCTACCACCTGTTGATATGGGGTACTTGTCTCTAACTCTCGATCCATGTTGAACCTAATACTATAGTTAAGCCCCTCGATGAATCGGTAGACTCACTCCCTAACTGTAGAAACCAAGGTAGGTGCATGCCTGGACAAATCACTAAATCTGACAACTTACTCTGACACTGACATAGTACCCTGATGGCGTTACTCAAACTTCACATGCCATGCATCCCAAAGGGTTTGGGGAAAAAACTCTCTCAAGAACATCTCTAAAAACTGAGTCCATGTAAGTGAAGTTGCATCGGCTAGGCTACCCTCTTCGTAAACATGCCACCACTAATATGATGCCCATGACAGGAGGAATGTAGTAAAAGCAACTTCGCTCATCTACACAATACCCATGGGTGCGGAGAATATGGTGGCACTTTTCTAGAAAATCTTGTGCATCCTCTGAAGCTAAGCCACTGAAAGTAGGAGGATGATACATCTTGAACCTCTAAATTCTAAGCTGCTCCTCCTCAAATGTCACTGCCCTATCCTCGGTCTTAACCGGCATAACAAGTTGTGTTGGCATTACCTCTAGGACCTTATCCATATGGACATGCTGCTCTGGAGTGGGGGCCGTTGGATTCAGAGCTCTTCCGCCGGCCTGAGATGTGGCCGGTACAAGTCGAATCAACCCCGCTTGAGCTAAGTTACCGAACATGCTCAATAATTGTACGAGGGTCTCTTGAAATGCACGGGTGGCAACAAGTGCCTCGGGTGCCTGCCCCCTAACTGGAGCTACTGGTGGCTCCTCCGTTGAAGCTCAGGCAGGTGCTTTAGTTGCACCATATGGCTCTCATCGGCCTATGCCACGTCCCCAGCCTCTCGTGGCTCTAGTAGGGGGTGTAAGTGTCTGATCGTCAGATCCAGCAGTGCGTGTCCTCACCATCTGTGAGAGAATAGAAAGTAAAAGATTTAGATTTCTTGATCAACCAATTCGCTTGATAAGGAATCAAAGAAGTGAAGTTTTCCTAAAAATAATGTAGCCTATCGAAGGTAAGTACAGGAATCTATGTACCGATCCGTAAAGTCTCTGCTTAACCTGCTTACGACTCAGAACACCTATGAACCTAGAGCTCTAATACCAATTTTTCATGACCCTAGTTTTCCACTGTAGAGTGCCGTGATGGAATCTAATCTCTAAGACTAGGTAAGCCTAACATGCATAGAGAAATGGCGTAAATAATACTAAAACTTCAAATTAAACCTCTACACTATTGTAATAACTCAACAGTACGACAACCAACACTTTCCAAAAATCTGATGGAACGAAGTCATAAGCTTTACAAGAAAGTACTAATAGTCTCGATAAACAATGTTGTTTTAAAGAAGAAGTAAATAGTAATATGTCTAAAATAGAAGCTGACTCTGAGGCCTATGGACGACGAGCGGGTATACCTTGAAGTCTCCAGATGCAGCACCTCAATCAACCTCTAACGTCCGGCACGGACAGATGTACCTAGATCTGCACAAAGATGTGCAAAAGCGTAGTATGATTACACTACAACAGTACCCAGTGAATATCAAGACTAACCTCAGTAGGGTAGTGACTATGCCAGGTCAAGACACTTACTAGGATATAAATAACAACATGAAAATATGATAACGAGAAGTAATGGCTAGCGGAGGAATAACTGATACGAATAAATTAATAACTTAAACTAATGTTGGAATTATAATCATATAGATAACATAAAGGAACAATTAAAGAATACTAACCAAATTAGATATGGATCCAAAGTGATAAGACAAGGAAGAATAAAAGCAACAAGGAGTATTTCACAAATAACCCTTTACAACATAAGATAAACAACAAGAGTCACGGACGAGGTACTGCCTCGTACACAACAAAAATCACAACTAAGGCACCACCTCATATACAACAATAATCATACTGAGGTACCGCCTCATATTCACATTTCTCAATTTCAATCACAATTTTTCCTCATATCGCCGCGTGAGCCTTATATTTAAATAGTTTCGAAAACATTTTTCCGAAAATAGCTACGCGTACTTTTGCCCACCTTATGATGATGCATGGTTTCAAGTAATTCCCTTACAAGAAACACGCACATTTGTCCCACCTTATGTTGTTGCATGCACATTAACCTCTATCCTTATACCGATGCATACGCATCAATATCACATCACAATAACAACTCGAACTACAAGTGCCCATGTGTCACAACTTACCAATAATCAACAATATCGATGTTCCCACAACAATAGACCATGGCTCAACCACAATGTGTACAAGAATATCAACAATAACAATGAATGTAAATTACTCAACAAGAAAGATATCTCAACAATTAACAATTTGCCTCAATGTGATAACGAATTTCACAACTTTAACACCAATAACTCAACAATGAGAAATATAATGTGTAACCATGATATTAAAAAAGTATAACTCACAATGAAAGAGATAACATGTAACGATGACTTCAAATAAGAATAACCAATAACGAAAGGGGTAATATGTAAAAATGACGTTGAATAAAGATAATCCACAATGAAGGAGATGACATGTAAAAATAAATTCAAATAATGATAAATCAACAATGGAAGAGACAATCTGTAATGATGACTTCAAATAATGGTAACAACAATGGAAGAGATAACATGTAAAAATGCAAGAGGCAACAAGTTCGACAAAAGCATTAGAGCAAAATATCAAGTAAGATGTAGAATAGGTGTTAACAAGGTGTAAGGATAGACTAACACAAGTAAGGGTAGATTGACTATGAGAATTTAGAACATGATATGACAATTTAATTAAAGTATGAAAAGAGTATAAGTAGCCTAAACCGGTCAAATACCACATATAACTCGTGTACCCACTCATCAACTTGCGTACACGGCTTTCATATAGCACGAATGACACAATCAATCCAAATCCTAAGAGGTAGTTCATCCACACAATGTTAGGAAAAATACTTAGCTTAACTAGGCCAACTCAACCCTCGAAAATAGCCTTTCCCCTAAAATTCACCTACACGCGGCTCAAATCTAACCAAAATTAACTTAATATCATCAAACAATGCAAGGAAAAATAATTGCAACAGATAAAGCTATGATCTTTACACTTTTTTAAAAAGTCAACAAAGGTCAACCTATGGCCCGCCCGGTTAAAATCCAGGTCTAAGGGTAGATTTCGACTACCCATGACCCCACGAATTCATATATAGGATTAGTTTCAAAATACAAGTCCAAAGTTTCACAAATTTTCACTTTGATTCACATGACATTGATGTTAAAGTCTAAGATATATTGATGAAATATAGTTTTAAATAGGTCAGAATCATTTAGCCACAGTTTGTAGATGAAATACCCCACTCCAAATCGCCTCTTACTGAGTCTAAGGTTCTAAAAAAAGAGAATATGTTTAAAAGTCTTGTCTCCCAACCCTTTTGTCCAGTTGGAGATGCGCATTTGCGACACAGGGTTTGCCTTTGTGAATCCTCGCAACTGAGAACCAGGGGTTGCATTTAGGAACCTTGGAAGCCTCAATAATTATCACAATTGCGACAAAGGCTTCTCAATTGTGAAGCTGGACTTTTCGCAAAAGCGGACAATTTTTTGCAAAAGCGAACCAAGCCTCATGCTTGCTGACTTCACAATTGCGAAGGGGTCAGTCACAATTGCGACATCAGAGCCCCTACTGTCTACTTGGCAATTGTGAGGCTAGTGCTCGCAATTGTAATAACAGAGCTCCAGTAACACCAGCAATTCGTTTTCAGTTCAATTCAGTCCGAAACATGTCTGAAACTCATCCGAGACCTCGGGGTTCCAAACCAAACATACACACAAGTCCAAAAATATTATACGAACTCGCTGTCGCGATCAAAATATAAAAATAACATATATAACTATGAATCGAACACTAAAATGCATGAAGTTCAAAGCAAATTTCAAGAACGACGATAATTGCAACAAAACATCTGAATCCTATTAATTCAACTTCAAATGAAACCAAATTTTGCAAACAAGTTATAAATAGCATAACAAACCTATTCCAAGTCCCAAAATCACATCCCGGGCTCGATATCTAAAAGTCAACCTACGGTAAAACGTTTCAACTTCATATTGTCAAATTTCAACAAAACAACACAAATCAACCTACAGACTTCCAAATTTAATTCCAGGCATACGCCCTCCAAAATTACAATATGAAGCTATCGGGGCCTACAAAATACCGTTCCAGAGTAGTTTTCACAAAAGTCAAAGTATGGTTAACATTTCTAACTTAGACTTCTAATCCAGGAATCAAAGAATCCAAATCAACCCGAAATATTTCCGAAACGAAACTAATCAACTCCGTAATTCATAAGACCATAAACACATATTTGCAAAGCATAAAAATGGGAGACAAGGCGCAATTACATAAAACAGTCGGTCGTGTCGTTATAATTTTTGTAAGTTGTTTAAATAATGAAATAGCAACTAATATTTATTAAAATAATATGATATATTAGATCATAATTTTATAAGATTAATATTTTGTTAAATTATTCGTGCATCGAGCGGTTCTAACACTAGTTGTTAAAAATAAAACACTATCAAAATTCTAATAGCTAATTAAATCCCTGAAATAACCAAGAAAATGGTCAATATCATATTCTAATTCACATTTAGATAAAGAGGATGGAATAGGAATAGACTTCATAGGGGAAGTTTCTTCAGTATTTTTTTTGGTTAAAAGACAAAATATCATTTAATACTTAATTAGTTACAATACATAGGGGTGATGTCCCATTGGGGCCATCAAAATTGTCTAAGACAGTAGGGCTATTAGAGGTAGAATTACTAATACTAATAAGGTTCCCAAGTTCAGTCAGGCTATTTAATATGTTTGTTGTTACTAGTCTAGTACTGGGTGCTTTAATTTTGTCTTCTTGAAGCACTTTCAAAACACCATTAGGTGGAGAGCTTAGTGTTGAAAGATGGTTGGTGCTAGCCTGCTTAGACCATATTGTAGCAAAAACATGTGCAAATTTGTTTCCTTCTCTGAAAGTATGTCGGATCATCAGATTCCCTTGTTCCTTCAGTAATAACCTGCACTCATTAATAAGGTTAGTGTAGAGGGAGCAGCTATCATGACAAAGTAATTGGAATATTTCAGTAGCATCCATTTTAATTTTTAAACTATGGAAATGATTGGCTTGGGCAATGCAAAGGCCATGTTTTAAGGTGAGTAACTCTATGTAAGTAGCTATGTAGCCATAAGCGAGCATGTAGTAGCCAATGATCCCCACGCCAGTTCTATTTCGAAAAATACCTTCAATACCACCTTTGTTGTATTTGCCTTTGAATACCCCATATATGTTAAGCTTTAGTTCAGTTGTAGCAGGGGGATGCCACTTTACCATTACAGGGGTGGTTGTTTGATTTTTATTTGGTGAGTTAGTGCAGTACTTGTATTCCATGCAACACATGGCTACAAAGTTGAGGGTGAGGATGTTACGAAGGTTGTTGTGGTAGTTATTGTTCCTATTGATCCTAAGGTGCCAAATGGCGAACGGGAAGAAATTATTCCAGGTTAGGCTAGGTGCTAGTATTAATGAGAGAGTATTTGAGGGTAATGAGCCAGTGGTCAGAGTTGAAGTGTAGAAACTATTTTTGCGGGATTAATTCTTTCCAATAAGTTTGTGTTATTGGGCAGTCGAAGAAGATATGGGTAATAGGTTCCTCAGCACCTTGACAAATTGAGCAAATTATTTCAATTTCTAGGCTAATATGATGGAGATAAGATTTGGTATGTAGGCGATTATTAGAGCATTTCCAAATGAAGAACTTAATCTTATTGAGAGTATTTAATTTCCAGATCCATTTGAACTATAGTTAATAAGTATTTGTGTGGAGATGAGCTTATAGACTGATTTTGTAGAGAAAGAACCATTGGAAGCGAGAGCCAAATTGGTATTTCCTTGGAACTTTGAAGATTGGAAATGTTAATAGAGTGTATTGTTGATAATATGTGTAGGCAGCTCATAGGAAATTTTGGATAGATCTCACTTGTTGTTATCCCAAAGATCCTTGACTTTGAGTGAAGTGTCTGATTGGATTAGCGGTCCATGGATAAGGGTATTCAATGAGGAAGGTTGGGTATCCATGCCAAAGACTACCAGCTAATGTCACCTGGTCCAATTATCCATGATGAGCCTTTGGAGCAATATTTACAACATGTTAGAATGTTGGGCCAAATGAAGGAGTGGGAATTGAATTCTGTTTTAACTATAATTATTGATGAGTGAAGTGGCCCAAATAGAGGTAGGATTTGTAAATATATGCCAAGAGATATTAGAGAGTAAAGAGATGTTTTTGTCATTGGCTTTTCTAGTGCCTGGCCCACCCTCATGCTTAGATTGAGTGATAATATCCCCCTTAATATAGTGGATTCTTTTCCTTGAAGTGGGTGTTCCCAGATGAAATCACGTTGAATTTTATCAATTTTTTTTAGTATGAAAGTAGGTAGAAAAATATATTGCATTGAGTCGTTTGGGTGATTTTGGGATAGACCTAGCTTAGGTTGTTCTACCCGCAATATAGGAAGATAGTGTTCCGGCCGGCAAGTTTGAAATTCAAATTATCAATGATGTAGTGAAGGTCAGATGCTTTATGTTTGTGAGGGAGCATGGGAAATTCCATTCTGAAATTAGCACTTGTTTTTATGTTATGAATGTTCGCTAGTCACAATTTTTAGAGAAGATAATTTTGTATTTATTGGTATTAATCTTCTAGTCCCAAAGCTGGAAAAAGAATGTGAGGCAATGCTTGATAGATTGAACAAATTTTTCCTTTGCATTCGCCACAAGTGTTAGATCATCCACATAGAATAAGTTAGAGAGAAGTGGCTTAGTATGATTAATTTGAATTGAATTCCATAAGCGGATATGTTGGGAAATATATTTTGAGAGCAGTTCCATACATAAGATAAAGATGTGTGGAGACATCGCGTCTCCTTTCCTAATGCCTCTAGTTGGATAGAAAAATTATGTCTTGGATCCGTTGGCTAAGATTGCGATTCTAGATGAACCGACGTATCACATAATGAGTTTAGTGATATGTGGTGGAAATTTAAAGAATATTAGAGCTCTATATATAAAGTACCATTAAAGTCTGTCAAATGCCTTTTCAAAATCAATTTTTAGTAGGAGATTTCCACGACGCCCTCTAATTTTTCGGAAATGATTAATAACTTCTTGAATAATGATTGCATTATCACTAGTGCGTCTGCCCTTGAGAATGGTAGATTGGTAGGGGCTAATGATCTTGTCAAGGAAAGGTTTTATTAGGTTAGCAATGATTCTTGTAATTATTTTGTAGATAGTGTTACAAAGTCTTATATGACCGGAGTTGTAGAGATTATTGGCATTTTGGAATTTTGAGATTAGGCAAAAATAAGTAGAATTGAGCTTTTCAGGATTGGAAAGGTTTTGAAAAATGTCATGAAAATATGATAGGATTGAATCTTTGATTATATGCTTATATGTCTGATAAAAAAAGGGGTGCATACCGTCATGGCCTGGTGCTTTGAGGGGCTTAAAGGAAAAAAATGGCATGAATAATTCGTGGTCCTGAAGGGGACGGTCTAATTGAGTAAGATTAATAGTGTAAAAATTTGTAGGAGAATTTAGTATATTTTTATAAGGGGTTTCTATATAGTCGGTTTGGAAAGCTTTTTGGAAATGTTATGATGCATGGTTTAGGATTTATGTAAGGTCATTAATCCAGTTACCATTACTATCTTTAAAGAAGGCCATGTTGTTAGTTCTTCTTCTATTGACAACACTAAGGTGGAATAATTTTGTATTATCATCCCTATCGTTAAGCCAATTGATACGAGCCAGTAGTCTTCTTTAATGTTTAGAAGGTTGTTAGATTCATTAATAAGGTTGCGTTCAAGAAGTTGAAGAAATTGGGTAGTAGGGTAACGAGAGGAATCTTGTATTCCATATCTAACCAAAATTTGATGCTTTTTCATGTTGGTATTGCCAAAAGTTTCTCTAGCCCACTCACTAGCATTATGGTCAAAAAAATTTGTGGCTTCACAAAGGGGTTTCCTATGCTAGTTTTTTCTTACAATATTTTCAAAATGGTAGTGGTAACACCAGAAGGTTTCAAGCCTAAAACATTTATTGTTAGGGAGAGGTTAGTCTTAGTAATATTAAGGAGTAGGGGATTATGGCCCGAATGAGTTCTAGGTAGATGGGTGATAATTGCTTCAGAGTAATGTTCTAACCACAATTCATTAGCTAAGCATATATCGAGTCTTTCCAAAATTAAATTGTTTGACCTAACTCTACAGTTGGTCCAAGTGTATCTAGATCCTTTGAAGCCCAGGTCCATCAACTTACAATGGTTGATGCATGACCAAAAGCGAGAAGAGCGGTTCGTATTGATAGGTATATCACCCCACTTATCACTTTGGCAAAGGATTTCATTAGAATATCTTCCTACTAAACATGGCCCCAAATAATTAGTGTCTATCGGGTTTCGAGGTGCGGGCTCGAGGGTCGAGTTTTGGGTCGATTTTTAGTTTCTTATAAAGATTGAGACTTTATGATCCGAAATAGTTTCTTATAAGTTTTATTTGTGCTTTGAGGTTATTTTGATTAGATTTGAGTCGTTCGGAGGTCGTTTCACCCGAGAAGCTCATTTTAGAGTACCGGTTTGTCTTCTTTGAGGTACGTATCTTGGTTAACCTTGTGTGAGAGAAACTACCCTTTAGGATTTGAGTCTTCTATGTTGATTGTAGTCTGTGTACGTGAGGTGACAAGTACATGCTCGGACTTATGTTGTGGAAATTGGCCTTTTAGGATTCCTAGGTTCTTGTATTCATTGAATATGTAGTTGTTCTTGTATGATTACATTCATTAATTACTAGTTTCACCTTTACTTGCTTAATTAGAATTATTTGCTTTATGATTCACTCTTATTGATATTTGATTCATATATGCGTTAATTGAGACTATTATTTTTTCCATTGCCATGTCGCCTTCTCCCTAACTGCTTATCCCTATTTGACGTTATAGTTATTCATGTTTTGTAAATGTTCGCCCTTAATTGAAGTTATGGTGATCTTCTCGCTGCCTACCTTTAGTTGAATTGGTTGTATCTCTCCCGTAATTGTCCAACCTTAAAAGAAGATTAGAGGTTCTATACCTTAGTGGGCTTACCTTCATTTTGAATTACTGGACTAGTGTTAGTTTCTTGTTGTTGAACCGTACTGTTGGCCCAAGAGAGAAAATAGTTTTGAAGATTGACAAAGGAACTCCGAGATGAACCAGGTCCATCACAGGTGACATAGATCAGCAGAGTTAAAGGCACATGAGATGCACATGCATGAGATAAATGTATTCTGATAAAATTGAGATATCTTCTGATCGAAAAGATTGCAAAACCGAAATTGGAGAAGGGATCCTTATTCAATAAGAACAGAATCAAAGATAAGGAAGGATTTAGGAGTTGAGTTTGACTAGAACTCTTTCACCATGGAAGAGTTATATTAGGATTCTAGTTAATTCCTTATCTACTAACTCCTATAAATTGCAGATTGTTCTTATGATATGGATACGCAAAAAAATAGAAATTTATCAAGAATTGAGAGCAAAATTCGTGAAGAAATTTTGCAAGAAGTTTGAGCCAAATTGGAGAGTGAGAATCTGAAGCTACATACCAGCTAGAAGAACCAGTTCCAGTTGTTTATCATTGAGTCTTATTGGTTGTAGTAGGCATTTTAATATTGTATCTTTTCAGCTTTCATTGAAGCAATTGTAATAGGTACACCTTTGTTCAAGTTAGAGTTAACTTGAAGCTGGTAAAAATTAGCTAGAGGCTAGTTACTACATAGGGTTAGAGTTAATCTTAGGATTATAAAAGAGTTTATTTTGTAAGTCTGTTTGGCTCAGAGTTTTAGTGAAGAGTTTGAGAAAATCCTACTGAGGTGTAGGTCGTGGTTTTTTCACCTTTTGAGCCAAGTGTTTTCCATGTAAAAATCTCTATGTTTTTACTTTATTGATTTTATTATTCCGCAAACAGCAGTAGTTGGAACACCAAGAAGAACCAGGTTCGTCAAGTAAGACAGCACTCGAAAATTGGGTACCACACAATTAACTATATTTTGTTGTGGTATTGACGTCTAAAACAACATGTACAGTGTGGGACTATTGGTACATGTTATTTTCTTTCTTGTTGAGTTGTTCTTATCATGCCTAGATTTCCTTATTGTGGTTCTTCCTTGTTAACTAGGTTTACCTTTTTCTTGTGATCGAAGGTTCTTGAGTTGATTTATTTACAGTATCTTGTATTATTATCAGTGTTGCTGTTGTATTTGTTGTGGTGATTCACGAGGTTTCTGGAGTGCGGTTGTGGTTATTGTCATGCGCGAGGTTTCTACCGTACGGTTGTTGATATTGAGATTTGCATGAGGTTTCTGCCGTGTCATGATTACTATTGATATTGCACATGCAGTGTGACAAGGTGGGATATGTATATGTGGTTTGTGCATGTGGCGAGACAAGGTGGGAACATGATGATGCGCGTGTAGCGAAACAAGGCGGGCATATACTTTACTATTGCACACGTGGCGAGATAAGGTGGGTTGTGTCAAGGATTGTTCTGTGATGATTTGTGATGGCCTGGGGGCATTCTTGTTGTTGATATTCTTGTAGTGGTATGTTTACCTTTGTGAGCCTTGTCTTGTGAAAGTTGTGAGAAAATATTCTATGTGATATCCATTTTTTCCTTATGTTTACTAGTTGGTATAAACTATGTTAGGACACTTGCACAAGCATACACGTAGTCAAGTACCCTTATTGGTTAAAAGTTTTTTCTTTATATTGTTGTGAATAGACGGATATCCTGTTTACTTGCCTTCTATGTGAGATTGGCTCTATTTTGCACGTGAATCGCTAGTGCGGTTATGAGATGTAACGAGGGCACAAGATGTCAAGAGTTAGGGTTCAGGTATTGGGACCCGTGAGTTATGGTTGACCCGAGGTTCGGTACCTCGTGGAGTTTATGGGCTAAAAAACTAATGTGAAAATAGTCGTTGTTGCTGAGTTATTACTTGTCCTCTTTGTATCTATGCTTTCGGATTCTGGATTTGTTTCCGTTCATCCTTTTGTGTCATTATTTTTGTTATTTCGCTGATACTTGTTGTCTTCCTTTCCGATTTCAATTATTGTAGTGTTAGCCATAGCGTATAGTCTTCATGTAGCTGTTACACTTGTTGTTACTATACCCATAATTGCTCAGGTTGTATAATCCAGTAGGTTTCTTGATTGTTCCTCGTCACTACTCCACTGAGGTTAGTCTTGATATTTTCTAGGTATCACTGTGGTGTACTCATACTACACTTCTACACATTTTTGTGCAGATTCCAGGTATTGCGTAGCCGGTTGATCATTAGCTACCAGCGCAAAATTCTGTTGTGGAGACTCAAGATAAACATGCTACAGCGTTCGCAGGCTTCAGAGTCACCGTCCTATTTTGTTTATACATTGTCTTTATTTATTTCGGAACAGTTGTATTTATAGAGTTCATTTCATAAAGCATTAAATGTTATTATTATTATTGGTGTTATTCAGTAACGTTAGGCTTACCTAGTCTCTAATACTAGGTGTCATCACAATACCCAATGGAGGGAATATTTGGTGGTGACACTTAGTTTCTAGCAGGGCAACCATGCAAGGATTGTGGGTAGTGTGTAGTTTCCTAAGGTTCCTTTTGAATTCACCATTGTTGGCTCCTCTAATGTTCCAAATCACTAAATTGGTTGGCTTATTCATTTGGATCGATTGGGGTGTATATGTTTGTTCCTCCAATAGGAATTGAGTGTGTTTCCTCAATGACGGGCTTAGCACAATGGATCGAAGCCCTCCTTTTCCTTCCAATTAGTGAGATTCTATCTCTTACTTGGGAAATTGTGGTCAAGCCCTCCCTTTATTCCTCGGAATCGAGCGGGCAGCAAGAATTAGAATCAACCTATATAACATCTGTTCCCATGTAGTCGGCATTCTAGAAGCAAAGCTTCCCGGTCGCCTGCCTCCTTGTGTGGAAATGCTTTTCATGATCTCCAGCTCTTTCCCACCAGCTCGTTCTTTACTAGGCATCTAGGCGAACCCGCCGGGTTAATTAACTCAACGTAAAGAAAGCNTCCACTGCAAAGTTCCTTGTTGCTTCAAGAAGTGGAGGACAGATGTCTATGGAGCATTTGTAGAGAGCTACTGGCATTTGGATACGTATTTGCTGTCCTCCATCTCCTGGAATAGCATGAGAGATGCTTCTCTGATGCTTGAAATTTCTAAGAACGATCCCCTCTGATGAGGGATTATAATTTCCTCTACCATCTCTTCCTCCATCTCTTGCTCCTCTTGTTCTGGTTCGTTGTGAAAGGGTTGTTGGTGATGAATGTCTAGTGGGATCGGGTGGTGTTGGGGTATTGGCTGCCAAGGGAAGAAAATTGGGTTGGTTGTTACTTCCTCCACTGGTGTGAAGAAAGGAAGTTGGTAAATTAGTTAAATGTTGTTGGGAGGGTTGTAGTGATGAGGGAGGTTCCAATGAGCTTGCATGTTGTGGAAAATGGCTGGTGCCATGGCTGGGGCTATTGGGTCTAGTATATTGGATAGCCACTTATGATTGATGTAGTTTCCCCTATCTAAGGCCATCCCCTCCGAGATAAGTTGTGCTAGGAAGTTTGGATTTTTTAGGACTATCCATACGTCCTGGCCATTGATGTTCATAGGGAAGAAAGCTGCATGGCCGTGGAGTCCCTGCTTGATCCAGGTCATAAGGTCTTGGTTGGGAGGGAGTGGTAGTGATATAAAGGTTGGTGGGTGAAATGGGACTTGTGGTGGAAGGAGGGGAGTTTTCCATGGTTAGTCTCTCAAGATTGATCGAGTCTATATTTTTGGTTTGTGATTTTGGGTTGTTCGTAGGTGGTTAATAAACAAGAAGAATTATCAGCGGCGGAGTGTTGGTTTAGGAAAATGATTTCAGATCTTCAGTTGAAGATTTTGTTTGCATGAGGTTATGTGAAACTTGGTGAGGAGGACTATTGTGGATTGGAGGGTCTATTTGCAGCCGATTTGGCCAAGTGTTTGGCTTTGGTTAGTCAATTGGAAGATTTGCTTGTGGGCTGGTATTTGCATTAGTAGGCGTATTAGCTGTCATAAGGTCGTTTAGTAGACTAGGGTTTTGAGTAGTGCATGCATCTTCTCTGCCACATGTATGTGTAGGAGAGGGTGGAGAGTTTTGGGGAGAAAGTGCCAACATTGGAGTTATCGATTTGGAATTGGATACATTAGTAGAGTTATGGATTTTTTCTTTAAAAAATATTTTTTGAATGTTTAGGTACTTACCTGACGCCGCATCGAAAAGTTTTACATCTATAACTATTTTTGAATCCGATGGATGTCGTAGATGTTGCTCTGCATGTGTGGACGGCTGTTTCTCCATGTTTTTTGGTTTGCTTTGGTTACTTCTCTTGGGAAGGTAACGGTGTGCCAATGATTTTCAAATGGAGTAATTTTCTTTTCATTGTTGGGTTCTCAAAATGATGGTGGATTGATTCTAACACGAGGGCATGTGATTTCTACATGTCCTAATAGAATACTGTTTTCTTCGTATGTTAATTGTAGGAAATGGGATCCAATGAGGATACAAGGTTTGACTGGGTTATCCCTAGGTAGTTCCACACAAAGCCTTGCGTAACGACCCTTAGAGTGGCACTGGTACATGCATCTATTTTTAGGAGCTTTCTATTAGAGTTTCCAATTTTCCAGAGAATTAGGCCATCGTAGAACTCCATGGGTAATTGCGATACGCGTACCCAAACAGCAGCGTGCACTTGTTTTGCTTTCTCTAACAGATAGGAAGTAGTCATTGATGAACCATGGGCCATTTTGTAGAGCTTGTGTCATATTTTCTTCTTGAGTGAATTTGATAACAAAATAGTCATGACTCGGCTAAATTAAAGGAAAGGGTTCTAGTGATTTCCATAGCTTGGTTATTTTTTCTCTTAGGTATTGGTGTTGGAGATATTTACCAATACGCTTGATTACCAGGGAGTGATTCCATGGGGAGTACATGTGATTTCGATCCTCCTCTGTTAGGTTGGTTTCGTTGATGCCTTTGGTAGTATTTTTTATGGTGATACTAGGAGTCACATCTTCCATAGGTTCCATAGACTACGAGGATAGGGTACCAAGATAACCACTTATTGTGTTGGTGTCAAGGCTAAGGGTGTTAGGGTATGCCATTGTTTCATATGCAAGTAGTTTTTCTTTAAATGTTGGTAGTTGGATTTTTTTACATCCATGATTATTTTCATTGGTAATATTGGGAGGTTTAGGAGGGATGTGTATCTCCTGTTCTTTCTCTGGGTTTTGGCTCTCAATATTCATGCTAAAGGGGAAGGGTCGGGTGTGATATAAAACAGTCTCTTAGAAACACAAACAAGAAAATCCATGCTGCTAACTAGACCGAGAGTGAAAAAGCCATAGAAAATGAGAATATCAACTGGAACCGCAAACATGATCGCGAACGGAATTGGAAATCTCGAACCTAAGCCGGAATCTCAGCTACATTATTTTTTTTCTTTCATTTTTGAAGCGACATACCATGAAAGTTTGTGAGATGGTGGTAGAAAGGAGTGTGAGGAGGGCAATGTCTATATCCCACAACCAATTCGGGTTCATGTCGGGTCGTTCTACTATGGAAGCTATCCACCTTATCAGGAGGTTGGTGGAACAGTACAGGGATAGGAAGAAGGATTTTCTCATGGTGTTTATTGACTTTGAGAAAGCATATGACAAGGTTCCTAGGGAGGTTCTTTGGAGATGCCTGGAGGTGAAAGGTGTGTCAGTAGCCTACATTAGGGTGATAAAAGACATGTACGAGGGAGATAAGACTCGGGTTAGGACTATGGGAGGTGACTCGGAGCACTTCTGATTGTTATGGGGTTGCACCAAGGGTCTGCGCTCAGCCTATTCCTATATGCCCTAGTGATGGATGCACTAACACACTATATTCAAGGGGAGGTGCCATGGTGTATAGTTCGTTCATGATATAGTTCTGATTGATGGGACGCAACGTTGTGTTAATGAGAGGCTGGAGGTTTAATACAAACCCTAGAGCCTGAAGGTTTCAAGTTGAGTAGGACTAAGACAGAATATCTAGAGTGTAAGTTCAGCGATGCATCGGGGGAAGCAGACATGAACATGAGGCTTGACTCACAAGTCATCCCAAAGAAAGAAAGTTTCAAGTACCTTGGGTCAACTATCCGGGGGGATAGGGAGATTGATGAGAATGTCACGCATTGTATAGGAGTGAGGTGGATGAAATGGAGGTTAGCATCTGGAGTCCTGTGTGACAAAAAAGTGTCACCGAAACCTAAAGGCAAGTTCTATGGGGAGATGGTTTGACCAGCCATGGTGTACGGGGAGGAATGTTGGGCATCCAAAAATTCTCATACCTATAAGATGAAAGTAGAAGAGATGAGGATGTTGAGATGGATGTGCGGACAAACAAGGCTGGATAAGATTATGAATGAAGATATTTGGGAGACGGTCAGTGTGGCTCCCATGGACGACAAGATGCAGGAGACGAGGCTTAGATGGTTCGGGCACGTGCGGAGGAGAAGCACAGATGCCCCGGTTAGGAGGTGTGAGCAGTTGACATTGGCTGGTAGAGGGAGGCCTAGTACTGGTTACTGTTATTGCTTTTATATTTATTTTTATTTCTTACGATGCTGATATTTTTTTTTTTACTGGGTTATGTTATTGTCACTGATCTATTATCTATTGTATATCATTTATTTTCTTCTTGAGCCAAGGGACTTTCATAAATAGCCTCTCTGCCCCTCCGGGGTAGGGGTAAGGTCTGCGTATGCTCTATCCTCCCCAGACCCCACTTGTGAGATTTTTACTGGGTTGTTGTTGTTGTTGTTGTTTATTTTTGAAGTAGCAAAATTGTCACGACCCTAATTCCAATAATATTAATAAGACAATCAAACAAAGGAATTATCTAAATTATAAATCTTTCCCAAGGACTGGTAGTACAAATCATGAGCGTCTAGGAATAGAATTTACAAAACTGAAATGAAATAATACAACGTCTATTTGAAAGTACATAAACAGAGTTTTAGAATCTAAGGTTGCCCCGAACAAAATAGGAAGCTACCACAGGGACGCAAGTACCTCTTCAAAACTAGCAACCATCGAACACGGCAACAAAAGCAGCCAACTTCTGCACGCAATGTGCAGAAGTGTAGTATCAGCACAACCGATCCCATGTACTGAGTAAGTAACAAACCTAACCTTAGGTTGAAAGTAGTGATGAGCTGGAATATAGGTGGGGTCGAAAACAAATAACCAACAATAGATTGTAACAATGTAAAGCAACTAAATAAAGAAGTAGCTCAGAGATAAAATGCTCAGCCTTTTCATAGTTTCCCAAAATAGTTACGCTTTTCAAATATAACTGTGAAAAACCAAAGTCTTTTATCGAAAATTTGCCAAAATATGAGCAAGTTGAAAACTGTAATCTTCCTTACAATAACAACAACAAAAAACCCAGTATGTTCCCACCAGATGTGGGTCTGGAGGGGGTAGTCTGTACGCAGACCTTACCCCTACCTAACTGTAATCTTCCTTGAAAACTGTAATTTTTCACCAAAAGCTTTTCATTCGTTAAATGTTTCATTTTCATATAGCATGAGGAAAGTACATCTCCATGCCCATATTCAATATATATCAGAAGTCATGAATGACGTGATGCCGTACAGCATGAGGAAAAATGCATATGTATGTCAAGTGTGCATATCAAATGCAATGCAACTCAGTGATAAAACCATATTCATTCTCTTAGAGTATCAATTAACTCATTCCTCCCAGTCACTCAGTCCTCACAGTCACTCAGACCTCACAGTCACTCGGTCCTCCTAATCACTCGTCACTTGGCACTCGCACTAAGTAGGTACCTGCGCTCACTGGGGGTGTGTACAAACTCCGGAGGAGCTACTTCAGCTCGAGCGCTATAACAAGCCAATCGTGGCATAAATCAGTAAAACATGTTGCGGCGTGCAGCCCAATCCCATAAATATCCTCACCATCATGCCCTCGGCCTCACTCAGTCAACAATCTCTCCAGTCTCTCGGGCTCTCAATGTCATGAAACTAGCCCGGCAACAGTGATATGATGTATCAATAAATAACAACTGAGACTGAGATATGATATGAATGCATGGATATGACTAAGTACGAACATATCAGTAAAACCAGTGAGCTGACAAGAAGAAATGACACATGTGGGTCCCAACAGTAACGGCATAAAGCCTAACGTGATATCTAGTATGATTGACAGCTCACTTACTTTATCACATAAGATAGGGCCACTATACAGTGCCATGTAAACAACAGAGTCACAATTCACAGGGTGTACGCCCACACGTCCGTCACCTATCATGTGCATCACCTCAATACCAATCACATAACATGTAATTCGGGGTTTCATACCCTCATCACTAAGTTTAGAAGAGTGACTTACCACGAACAAGCCAATAGCAATGCCAAGCAAGACAAGCGATGCTACAAAGATGCCATCACGTGCGTAGCGACCTCAGAACAGCTCAAAATTAACCAAAAACAACTCAAATACATCAAACAATGCTAAAGGAACCAATCCCAATCGAAAAAAAGGTCGAATCTTTAATCGAAAGCCCAAAGTTGGCAAAGAAATCCAACCCAGGCCCGCACCTCGGAACCGACAAAACTCATAAAATCTGACAACTCATTCAATTACGAGTCCAACCATACTAGTTTCACTTAAATCCGACTCCATCGATGTTCAAAACTCAAAGATTCATTTTATGAAATTTTAGACAAAACCCCCCAAATTTCACTTTTAAATCATCAATCAAATGCTAAAAATGACTATGGATTTATAAAATATAACAAAAATCGAGTATATAACACCCCAAATCCATATGGTGAAAATTGCCTCCAAAAATTGTCCAAATCGAGCTCCCCAACTCAAAATATAACCAAAATCGAGTATATAACACCCCCAATCCATATGGTGAAAATTGCCTCATAAAATTGTCCAAATCGAGCTCCCCAACTCAAAATATGACCAAAGGAACAAACTTCAACATTAAGTATTTTGCCCAGCTGTTCTGCCTCGTTTCGCATGAAAAATGATCCCAAAACTTGCTTTTAGTGCCTCCAATGGATTCCTTGTGAAATTTCACTCAAGATAGGCTGTTGAATCACTCCATTTGACCTTATAATGAAGGAGATATATTGGTTTCAATGTTTGAAAATGTGCAGATTTTTAAATACGAAGTCCGTAGCAATTTCGTAATTAATCTGAAAAATCTGGCAACCCAATTCTTAGTAAAATGACCATAAAATCCTCATACGATGTCCAAATTCGACGATTCTTTTTGCTACGGGCCCGTAGTTACGATACGGATCTAATGCTTTAATCAAAAGAGAAATCGGAGCTTATTTGTTCAATATGATATCATTTATGCTTGAAGAAACGACGTCGAAACATAAGAAAAACGAGCGCAACACAACCCAAACCTATCTGAAACTCACCCGAGCCCCTCGGAATCCCATACGAACATACCAAAAATTCCCATAACATAACACGGACTTACTCGAGGCCTCAAATCACGGATAACAACAGCAAAATGATGAATCACACCCCAAATCAAACTTAATGAACTTTTCCAAACCTTCAAATTCCAATTTTTGCCAAGTAGTGCCGAATCTTTCTAGAAATATCCAATTGAAAATATGGGCATACACCCAAGTCCAAAATTACCATCCGTACCTAATAGAACCATCAAAACTCCAATCCGAGGTCAAATGCTTAAAAGTCCAACTTGGTCAACTCTTCCAACTTAATCGATTTCGGACAACCTGAAAACCAAAATCGATGATTCTCACAAGTTATAATACATCATACGGAGCTACTCATGCCCGTAAACTAACGAGCGAAGTGTAAATTCTCAAAATGACCGGTCCGATCATTACAAAAATGAACTAAAGAAAACTGATATGTTTTGTGATTTTTTCTTTTGATCCACAACTAAAACTAACATGTAAAAAATATTTTCTTTTTGATTTGCTTTTTGCAAGAAACTCAGACTTTCTCAAGACTTCTGAGGTTTCTTGAAGCTTCTACCCATGCTAACCTCTCATCCCTCAACAAATCTTGTATCCTACGTGTAATACCCAAATATTCGGACTAGGAATTGAACCTTCTTACTTGAGTACCTAAACTCAGAAAGATAAGGTTGTGTTCTAGTATATAGGTCAAGAGCTTAGTATATAAAAGGATGACGTCACAAAATGATTCAAGGTTTTAATGTGTGATAATGATAATTGAAAATAATGTTTTGCTTGTCAAACGAGGCTACAAACTAGTACTATATCATAAATAACCATTTTAATATGTGTGTGAGGAGTTTTGAAAATTAATTAAGGTATAAGGAGAGCCCTATCATAAAGTCAAGTTAGAAGTTACACTTCGGACCCATATTTCAAATAAGTTAGCACAAAAACTTTAAACAAGCATACCTACATGTTTATGATGAGTTCTGTAGTAAACTACCTACCAAATTAAAGGTTCAAGTCTAGTTTCTAAAGCAATAAATACTTCACCAATTCAACCTTGGTAAAAAGAGTTATATGTAATTTACTATGGACCTGCAGAGCGCCCAAGTGCATGCGGACACGTGGCAGACAAAGGATGCCCACATATAAGTCCCCCAAGTCAGTTCTATCCTCATTTTATCTCATTTTCATTTCAACGGCAAGCCATAGGATATCTGAAACATTCTCTCTTGCTCTTCCTCTTCAAGGTAAGTCAATTCCAAAGTTAAACATGGATATCCCTCCATTGATTACATGATTCTAACACTGATCTTTCATCAAAACATAGGAAATCGAAGGAGTTCATCGAACAGATTCAAGTGAAGAGTTCTTTGGTTTCAATAGTAAAGTTAAGAAGCCTCCTTCCAGTGTGTATGCGGTCAAAATCGGGCATACCCGATTCATTGGCAAGGGAGTTACCTCGAGGGTAGCTCCGTAGTAGATCAGGCTCGAGCTCGGAGATAGAACATCGAACTTGGGGATCGAAGTGTTCATTGAGATCGAGGCCAACAATAATCGAGACCAAGCATGATTGACTTTGAGTAAGGCATAATAACGGAATGGCGAGATATTAGTAACCAGTCGAAGTCACGCCGGAAATCCCAGAACAGATCAAATCAAAGCGGTTATTGATGCCAATCGTGGGATTTGTTTCTGTTATTAGAGTTGTACCTTATTTAAGATTCCTCTATTATATAAAGAGGGATCACATTCATTTGTATTATCATCATTATTCACTGATAAAGAATACATGCATAGGCTGCTCTCTTTTCACTTACTATTCATTATTGTTCATCAATGTTTGTTCCATTCTTTACTGTTCTTATTATCCAACGTCGAGACCATCTCGAATCGAGGTCGAAGCACTTCTAGAATACTGGTTTGATTTATTTTACTGTTCAATTTATCGATTTGATTCCTTTTTTATCAATTGGTATTGGATTAAATCACATATCCTTAAACAACAATATAGTTTAATTGTTACTCGAATTTTAGAATAAAAAGTTTGGCGGCCATCGTGGGGCTAAGGATAATAGTGATTTTTCAGTACTGATTCTAGTAAAACACACTATTTTACACTTGTTCTTGTGAAGAATTTTTTGCTTTCAATTTAAAACATGTCAAACTCACAAGACAATGGCCTCGAATTCCACAAGGAAAATGAAAATGTGATTGCTCCAGGAATCAAGGTGCCACGGGCTCATCTCGGAGGAGCACCGATTGCCGACCCAGTCGACGTTAGTTTGCACATTACTCTAAATGAGGACTTAGGCACAGATCTCGACAGGAGTGAGCGCAGGGTAGGCCGATCTAGTGGTCAGGAAACACAAGGCAGAAGAGACGAAGGAGTCAGTCTCCAAGTGATATTCGAGATGATTCAGGCTCAGCAAGCCGCTATTACTCAGTTACAAAATTAACATAGAGCTCCGAACAGGGTCGAGCCGAAAATTACTCGTTGTACCGAGCCAGTATCGTAAAGGTCGAATGATAATACATCGGGAATTGATCCAGCGATAATGAAAATGCTCGAGGAGCTCACCAAAATAATTGAATCGGAGAGAAGAAAATCGAAGCCAATCATAAAAAAGTGGAACCTTACAACTCCCGAGTTGATCAGATACCAGGGGCACCACCAATCTTGAAAGGAGTGGATTCGAAGAAGTTCGTGCAAAAGCCGTTTACTTTGAGTGCGGCTCCGAAGCCCATTCCAAAGAAGTTTTGTATGCCTGACATACCCAAATATAACGGGACCACCGACCCCAACAAGCATGTTACCTCTTACACATGCGCCATTAAGGTTAATGATTTGGAAGATAATGAGATCGAGTCTGTGTTATTGAAAAAATTCGGAGAGACCCTTTCGAAGGGAGCAATGATTTGGTACCACAACCTGCCACCAAATTCCATCGACTCATTTGCCATGTTAGCAAATTATTTCGTAAAGTCGCACGTCGGTGCCATAAAGGTCGCAACAAGGAAATCGGATCTTTTCAAGGTAAGACAAAGGGATAATGAGATGCTGACGGAGTTCGTGTCCCGATTTCAAATGGAGTGCATGGAGTTTGCCACCGGTCATAGATGATTGGTCCATTCAAATTTTCACCCAAGGGTTGAATGAATGGAGTTCGATAGCCTCAGGTCAGTTGAAACAAAATTTGATCGAGTATCCAGCTATAACTTGCGCATATGTGCACAATTGATATCAATCAAAGATCAGGGTCGAGGACGACCAGCTAGGAGCCCCTTCCGGTTTAGTGCAACCAAACAGGTCGGCAGTTAAGAATCAGCGAGACGTTGATAGGGAACCAAGGTCGAACAAGGATTGATACCAACCGTGCACCACAGATCGAAGGAACAATGGTCCGGGACGCAATTCTGCCCGGAATGATCGAAGAAGTGATCGAGGACAGAGTTCTCGGGAACTTATGAGCAAAAGGGGTTTTGACAAATATGTTGATCCCATAGAGGCACCTCGGTCATTGGAGTATACTTTAACATCGACGCATCAGGCATTGTATCGGCAATCAGAAGGATCAAAGACACTAGGTGGCCCAGACCCATACAGACCGATCCTTCCCAAAGAAACCCAAATCTGATGTGCAATTACCATGGAACGCATGGTCATATGACTAAGGATTGCAGGCACTTACGGGAGGAGGTAGCCCGTCTATTCAATGAGGGCCACCTTTGAGAGTTCCTCAGAGATCGAGCTAAGAATCATTTCAGACAGAGGGATGCTAACAGGAAAAATGAACAGGAGGAACCCCAACATGTCATTCACATGATCGTCGGTGGGGTCGACATTCCATAGGGACCCATATTCAAATGCACAAAGGTATCAATCACTAGGGGAAATGAACACGAGATTATGTGCCGGAAGGCACCTTATAATTTAACGACAAAGAAAAGGCATTTCTCAGCCCCACAATGACGCTCTGGTAATTTCTGTCTTATTAAAAAAAGTTCAAGTTAAGCGTGTTTTAGTGGATCCAGGTAGATGGGAAAATTTCATCCGATCGAGGGTTGTGAAGCAGCTCGACCTACAAGATCAAATTGTGCCCGCAGCTCGGGTCTTAAACGATTTTAATATGGCCAATGAAACAACTAAAGCAGAGATTATCCTATCGGTTAACGTGGATAGAACCATTCAAGATACCAAGTTCCACGTAATTAAGGGCGACATGAGGTACAATGCCCTGCTCGGAAGGCCTTGGATCCACAACATGAGGACAGTTCCTTCGACCCTCCACCAAATGATGAAATCCCCGATGTCGGACGGCATAAAAATAGTGTATGGGGAACAGCATGTTGCAAAGGAAATGTTCGTGGTCGATGAGGTAACACCGATCTCGACACTATCCACCTCGAAAAGGTCGAGCATTAAAGGTAAAAAGGAAGCCAAATAGAAATCACCGCCACCAACCTCGACCAAATCGAAGAAACAGGAGATAGAAGAAGAAGAAGAAGAAGAAGAAGAAGAAGAAGAAGAAGAAGAAGAAGAAGAAGAAGAAGAAGAAGAAGAAGAAGAAGAAGAAAAAGAAGAAGAAGAGAATGTTCTAACCCCTCGAACTTTTTTTGTTCCCAAAGATTCTGACCCCACCAAATCAACAGTCGAAGAGCTGGAACAGGTTATACTGATCGAGAACCAGCCCAAGCGAAAAGTATACCTTGAAACGGGATTAACCCCCAAACTCAGAAGAAAACTTATTCAATTTCTTATTGATAACATAGAATGTTTTGCATGGTCCCATTTACATATGAAAGGGATCCCACCAGAACTAACAATACATCGACTAAGCCTAGACCCTAAGTTGAGACCGGTGAAGCAAAAGATAAGACCCCAGTCTGAGGTAAAGCACGCGTTCATAAAGGACGGGGTAACTAAACTTCTCAAAATAGGGTCCATTGGGGAGGTAAAATATCCCTAATGGTTAGCCAATGTAGTTGTATCCCCTAAAAAGGGAATAAACTTAGAAAAGATTCTTTTCCACTGTCTAACATTGCCGGCCACGAGATCTTTACTTTTCTTGATGCCTATTCTGGGTACAATCAAATCCAATTGAAACCGGAAGACCAAGAAAAGACTTCATATGTCACCAAATATGGAACATATTGTTATAATGTAATGCCCTTCGGGCTAAAAAATGCAGGAGCTACTTACCAACACCTAGTAAATAAAATATTCGAAGAACAAATAGGTAAGTCAATGGAAGTTTATATTGATGTCATGCTAGTTAAATCCCTGCGCGTAGAGGACCATTTGTCTCATTTGTAGGATATCTTTGAGATCTTAAGGAAATATAATATGAAGCTCAACCCCGAGAAATGTGCTTTCGGGGTCAGTTCGGGAAAATTCCTGGGATTCATGGTGTCGAATAGGGGGGTCGAGATCAACCCCGATAAAATCAAGGCCATCAAAGACATCACCGTCGTAGACAGTGTAAAATCCGTGTAGAGGCTGACTGAACGGATAGCTGCTTTAGGCCGATTCATCTTGTGGTCAACGGATTGAAGCCACAGATTTTCTCTCTACTCAAAAAGAAGAGAAATTTTTCCTGGACCCCATAATGCCAACGGGAATTAGAGGAATTGAAGTGATGCCTGTCGAGCCTACCACTACTTCACACTCCGAAGGCAGATGAGAAACTTTACGTAGACTTGGAAGTATCTGAAATCGCAGTAAGTGGTGTACAAGTTCGAGAAGGGCAAGGTACGTAATTTTCTGTTTATTATGTAAGTCGAACCTTAGGTCGAAATCGGGCATACTCGATTTCATTGGCAAGGGAGTTACCTCGAGGGTAGATCCATATTAGATCGGGCTCGAGCTCGGAGATAGAACACCAAACTTGGGGATCGAAGTGTTCACTGAGATCGAGGCCAATAATAATCGAGACCAAGCATGGCTGACTTAGATTAAGGCGTAATAACGTAATGGCGAGATATTAGTAACCAGTCAAAGATCACGGCGAAAATCCCGGAACAGATCAAATCTATGCGTTTATTGATGCCAATCATGGGATTTGTATCCGTTATTAGAGTTGTACCTTATTTAGGATTCCTCTATTATATAAAGAGGGATCCTATTCATTTGTATCATCGTCATTATTCAATGATAAAGAATACATACATACGTTGCTCTCTATTTCACTTACTATTCATTACCGATCATCACTGTTTGTTCCATTCTTTACTGTTCTTATTATCCAACCTCGAGACCATCTCGAATCGAGGTCGAAGCACTGCTAGAATACTAGTTTGATTTTTATTTTACTGTTCAATTTATCTATTTGATTCCTTGTTTATCAATTGGTATTAGATTAAATCACATATCCTTAAAACCACAATATAAGTTTAATTGTTACTCAAACTTTAGGGTAAAAGGAGTGATGCTTATAGATCCATGCAAGTATCTTAAAGTATTTTTGATACGGACTCATGGACGGTGAACGAAAGCCATGAGTTCAAGTTGTGTGGTTCGTATAAAATAAGCATGGGGTTATTTGTGTTGTGGGTTGTCCTATACAAGATGCAGTTGGGGAGTATTTTTTGATAATAGGGGGAGGTCATATGGTGTTTTTTTAGTTCGAAGAAGGTTGAGTATGGAGAACACCGATAAATTGTAAGTCTTTGAAGCCCATCGCTCTCCGATTATTTGACAAATTGTTTATTTGACTAAAACATAATGTTGGGTTGTTATTCTCGATACCATTCATCATCTTTTCCATTCCTTGTATATTGAATCGCATAGCGAAAGGATTAATTCCTCGTAGTCTAAAGGTTGAGAATTGATCTATTTAAGGATGAACATCTTAATTTTGGAATACCTATTTGGTTTCATCGATAAAGTATCTCATATATATGATGTGATCTCCTGAAGGAAGGAAATATGTCCCATGTTTGAATTGTAGCCACTCATATATTATAGTGACCCAATACTCCAAAAGTCTCCAAATTGTCTGACTATGTTAGAACTCCTAAAGTAAGTTCGATAAGAACATTATGAGATTTCCAGTTCTTACGGGGTTCAGTGATGGTGTAGTTCTTCCTTAAGTTTGAACAAGTCTGTTAAAAAATTTTGAGGTTATGTTTCATATATTGGAAGGTTGGTATTTCCTGAAGGCTTAAATGAGTGTTCAAATATGTCTCTCGGGAAGTGTTTCTTATATCGAATGATACTTCATGTCTTCAAGTTTATCTATAAGAAAGATTCATAAGTACGTAAGGATTCTCCAAACCATATGAGTTTCTTATTGCCTTTGAGGCCTATCAGTTCATATGAATTTCTATGATTCCACTCACGTTTATGTATGTTCTCAAGTTGCCTTCGAGGTGTCACGATCCGAAATCTACTAGTCATGATTGCACCTAACCTAATCCTCTAGGTAAGCCAAACAACAATTCCACAGTTCCAATGACAATAAACAAGAACTCGTTAGATGAAATAATTAAGCCTCTATACATTAATCCAAGGATTGGTAGTACAAGTCATGAGCTTCTACCATTTATAATTTACAAAGCTGGTACAAAATAAATACATCATCTGTTTGAAATATACATAAATAAATTTACAAATCTAAAGTTACCAAGGACAAGTAGCAACTATATCCAGAAAGCAGGTGCATCTTCGACACCAGCTCCCGCCATACACAGCAACATCAGCTCCAAGATCTGCACGTAAGGTGCAGAAATGTATTATGAGTAGAACCGACCTCATGTACTCAATAAGTAACAAACCTAACCTTAGGTTGAAAGCAATGACGAGCTTGAAAGATATTCGAAGTCCAACATCAATAATCAATAATAACATGAGATATGATAATGGCGAAAACAGTAAACAACTCAGAACATTATTATGCTCAGCTCGGTCACAGTTATGGAATATTGACATGCTTTTCAAGTATGACACTCAAAGTCCAAATCTTACCACCAAAATCAGCTAAACATGAATTTATCAAAAGAACTGCATTTTCCAATTCGCAACATCATATAAGAATTTTCTTTTACCAATAAGCATAAGGAAAGTACATCTATATGACTACAAGTCAATATACATGTCAATTCATCAATTATCATATACTGTCTAGCATGAGGAATATACATCTCTATGCCTATATGTCAAATATACATGTCAAATCATCAAATATCATATTACCGTGTAGCATGATGAATATACATCTTTGTGCCTATATGTCAAATATCATATTTCCCTCGAGCATGCGAAATATACCTCTATGCCTATATGTCAAATATACATGTCAAATCATCTTCATAATAGTGAACCATCAATAATTACCACACTTAGAACTCTCATGGTGCCTGGCACAAGGCCCTCAAAGTCACAGTAACACATAGCAATGTACGGGTGCCTGGCATATATGCCTCCCATCAAAGAAGATGTATATAAAACATTGTGCTTGCACCCGCTACTGGTGTGTCAGACTCCAGAGGGGCGTATCTTTCCCATGCTCTAACCATAATCACATTGCCCAATAGTGGGTCCTGGTGCATGCGTAGCCTCAAAAATTAGCCCAATATGGGGTCTGGCATATGCGAGATTGTCTAACTACGTTACCTGTGGGTGGTTTTAGCACGATGTCGAGTTCGGACCCCTTTGCGTTCGAAGCACCGTCTGTAAAGAGGGTCCAGATTCCTAAGGACGTACCCGAGTTTATCAACGGCTCTCTTTCCACTTCGCGTACTAGAGCCGACGTGAAGTCAGCCACGGAGTCGTCCAAAATTTGAGACTTAATGGCTATTCGAGGTCGATATTCAATATCATACCCGCTGATTTCTCTGGCCCATTTGGCCAACCGTACCGAAAGCTTGGGTTTATGCAAAATATTTAGAAGTGGATAAGTTGTTACAACACATATGAGGTGACATTGAAAGTATGGTTTTAGTTTTCTGGAGGCGCTTATCAAAGCGAGCGCCAACTTTTCTAGGTGGGGATACCTGGTTTCGGCCTCACCTAAGGTCCGACTAACATAATATATAGGGAATTGCGTACCTCGTTCTTCTCAGACTAGGACTCCACTTACTGCTATCTCCGATACTGCCAGATACAAGTAAAGCTGTTCGTCTGCCCTCGGCGTGTGAAGCAACGACGGACTCGATAAGTACCATTTAAGCTAATCCAAGGCCTGTTGGTATTTCAGAGTCCATGCGAAGTTATTCTTCTTCTTCAGCAACTGGAAGAATCGATGACTCTTATCGGAGGACCTCGAGATGAATCGCCCCAGGGCAGCTATGCGCCTAGTTAACCTCTGCACGACCTTTACGTTGTCTATTACCGTGATGTCCTCGATAGATTTGATTTTGTCGGGGTTGATCTCGATTCCTCCGTTGGATACCATGAAGCCGAGAAATTTGCCTGACCCGACCCCGAACACACACTTTTCTGGGTTCATCTTCATGTTGTATTTCTTCAGTATACTAAAAGTTTCCTGCAAATGCTTTAAATGGTCCTCTGCTCGCAATGACTTAACTAGCATGTCATCAATATAAACTTTCATAGATTTCCCTATTTGTTCTTCGAACATCCGGTTTACTAGGGGTTGATAAGTGACACCAGCATTTTTTAATCCAAATGGCATTACATTATAGGAGTAGGTACCATACTTAGTGATGAACGAGGTCTTTTCATGATAATCTGGGTTCATCTATATTTGGTTGTACCCGGAATAGGCATCGAGAAAACTGAGGATCTCATGGTCTGCCGTGGAATCGATCATGCGATCGATATTAGGCAAAGGAAAAGAATCCTTAAAGGGCATGCTTTATTTAGATCCTTGTAATCTACACACATTCTAAGTTTGTGTACCTTCTTAGGGACTACTACTACGTTTGCTAACTACACGAGATCTTTTACTTCCCGGATAGACCCTATTTTTAGAAGTTCGGTTACCTCATCTTTGATGAAAGCGTGTTTGACCTCGAACTGGGGTCTACTTTTTTGCTTCACTGGATGGAACTTCAGGTCCAGTCTTATTTTATGGGTGGTGATTTCCGGTGGGATCACTATCATATCGAAATGGAACCAAGCAAAGGAATCCGTGTTAGCAATAAGAAATTGAATAAGTTTTTTCCTAAGCTCGGGGGTTAACCCCGTGCCCAGGTATACCTTTCGTTCGGGAAGATGTTTGATCAGTATAACTTTTTCCAGCTCTTCAACCATTGACTTGGTGGCGTCGGAGTCATAAGAGGACTATGAAGGATCGAGGGACCCCATAATCATCATCTTCATCAGTCCCCTGCTTCTCTAGTTGGGTGGAGGCCGGCGTCTGTGGTTGCTAGCTGAATTTTCTCTTGGCCTGACCTTTATTTGGTCAGGATTTTATGTTACATTTCTCTTCAAACAAGGTATGTAACAGCTTAACTTTATTGAAATGATCGAATTTGAATTTTTGTTCTTTTTCTTTGTTGTTTAAATCCTTCTCCTCTAGATGAATCTCCTTTTCCTTTGTTTTTGGTATGAAAAATCTAAAATGGGATTGGTTAATATGCTGGTAAATGAATCTGAATAAGTGTTGTCTATGAAATACCTGAATCCTTGGAATTATTCTGTTTAGTTGTGAGTAAGTCTTATTGATTTCAGAATGCTTTGAGTTTGTGTAGTTAAAATAAGTTAGATGTTGGTTTTGTGTTTGCTTTAGTCTATTATTAAGATAATTGTACTAGGGTAGATGAATTCGACCTTGTAATAGTCAAATTCATCCCATAGCAGTGCATAAACAATGGCTTAATTGCTGAAAATCACCCTCTTAAGGGTATAAAATAGGTAATCGCAAAGGGCCTTAGAGTAAGGAATCTGGACTCGTCACCTTGCACGTGCGTCAGCCTCGAACCATCTCAAACATCATAGTTCTAAGTTATAATTATCCTCAAATCCAATTTTAGATGTGTTGCTTACCTCGAACAAGCCAAATCAAATATCGAGCAAGCCAAAAAATACTCTAGAAATGCCATCCCACGTGAATCATCCTCCAAATGGCTTGAAACTAGCCAAAAGCAACTCGAAAACATCAAATAACGCCTTAGGAACCAAACTCAAACTATAAAGTTCGAATCTTTAGTCAAATACTCAAAGCCAACCAAAAAATCAACTGATCCCGCACCCAAAACCCGTCAAAACTCATAAATTCTGATAACCTATTTGCATACGAGTCCAACCATGCTGATTTCATCCAATTCCTACTTTGAATCGATGTTCGAAACTCAATTACTCACTTCAGGAAAGTTTAGATAACCCCCCCCCCCCAAATTCCTCTTTTAAAATCATCAATCAAATACAAAAATCGAATATAGAATCATGTAATGTAATCAAATCTAAGTAAAAAGTTCTTACCCCAATCCATATGGTAAATATCCTCTCCACAATCGCCCAAATCCGAGCTCCATAACTCAAAATGTGATAAAATGAGTTCAAGGTCTAAAATAGAGTACTTATATGATGTGCTCAAGTAAATCCTTTGCGAACATGGAAGTAGCCTCACGTTCGTGAAGCACAAATTTTGCCAACCACAGAATCACCTTTCGCGTTCATAGCACAGCCCTCGCGAATGCGATACACAGCTGAACCAAGCCTTTGCGAACGCAGCGTCGACCACGCGAATGCGAAGACAATACCTCCTGCTCCCAGTTCTTATACGCGAACACAACACCTCACTGCGAACGTGATGCCCAAGCCTCACAAAGCTACACGAATGTGACCTGCATGTTGCGAACGTGACCCGTATGTCGCGAACGCAAAGAAGAGAATACCCAGCTCCAATTATACACTACGTTATCACGGTCATTCCCTTGTGATCACGAAGTACATCAACAACAATAGAAAACGAGCAACACAACATGAAGAGAAATATCTAAAATCGATCCGAAACACACCCGAACCCCTCAAGACCCCATCCGAGCATGCCAACAAGTCCCAAACCATTCCGATAATCCCACAATACCATTACTCCATAACTACTATAGTGCCACATTGTAATTCAACTAAATCCTTCATAATTTCATGTAACACAAACATAATACCACAAATCATATGTTAAGCTCAAATTCATCCTCGTGACAGTCAATCCAACTTCCTCAAGCGATCCAAACTAAAATTGCAACACATATAACCCATTGGCAGAAATAAACTCTCTACAAAACATCATAAGAACCACACATCAGTATACTACTGTATACGGTCGAAATCGAGCATACACGATTTCGTTGACAGGGGAGTTACCTCGAGGGTAGCTCCGTAGTAGATCAGGCTCGAGCTCGGAGATAGAACATCAGACTTTGCGATCGAAGTGTTCATTGAGATCGAGGCCAACAATAAGACCAAGCATGACTGACTTCGAGTAAGGCATAATAACGGAATGGCGAAATATTAGTAACCGGTCGAAGATCACGGCAAAAATCCCGAAACGAATCAAATCAAAGCGGTTATTGATGCTAATCCTGGGATTTGTTTCCATTATTAGAGTTGTACCTTATTTAGGATTCCTCTATTATATAAAGAGGGATCCCATTCATTTGTATGATCATCATTATTAATTGATAAAGAAGACACATATGTGATGCTCTCTATTTCACTTACTATTCATTATTGTCCATCATTGTTTGATCCATTCTTTACTATTCTTGTTATCCAACCTCGAGACCATCTCGAATCGAGGTCGAAGCACTACTAGAATGCTGGTTTGATTTATTTTGTTGTTCAATTTATCTATTTAGTTCCTTGTTTATCAATTGTTATTGGATTAAATCACATATCCTTAAAACCACAATATAAGATTAATTGTTACTCGAATTTTAGGATAAACAGTTTGGCGCACCGTGGGGCCAAGGATAATAGTGATTGTTCAGTTCTGATTCTAGTAAAACACACTATTTTACGCTTGTTCTTGTCAAGAATTTTTGCTTTCAAGTTAAAAGATGTCAAACTCACAAAACGCATCCACACACGGTGAAAATGGCCTCGGACTCCACAGGGAAAACAAAAATTTTATTGCTCCAGGAATCGAGGTACCACGGGCTAATCTCGAAGGAGCACTGGTTGTCAACCCAGTCGATGTCAGTTCGCACGTTGCTCTAAATGTGGACCTAGGTGCAGATCTCTATGGGAGTGTACGCAGAGAAGGCCGATCTTATGTCCAAGGAAAACAGGGCAGAGGAGACGAAAGAGTCAGTCTCCAAGTGATATTTGAAATGATTCAGGGTCAGCAAGCCGCCATTGCTCAGTTACAAAATCAGCATTGAGCTCCGAATAGGGTCGAGCCGAAAATTACTCGTTGTACCGAGCGAGTACTGGAAAGATCGAATGATAACACATCGGGGACTGATCCTGTGATAATGAAAATGCTCGACAAGCTCACCAGGGGAATTGAGTCAGAAGAGAAGAAAATCAAAGCCAACGATAAAAAAGTGGAAGCTTACTACTCCCGAGTTGATCAGATACTGGGGGCACCACCGATCTTGATAGGAATGGATTTGAAGAAGCTTGTACAAAAGTCGTTTCCTACAAGTGCGGCTCTAAAGCCTATTCCAAAGAAGTTTTGTATGCCTGACATACCCAAATATAATGGGACCACCGACCCCAACGAGCATGTTACTTCTTACACATGCTCCATTAAGGGTAATGATTTGGAAGATGATGAGATCGAGTTTGTGTTATTGAAATAATTCGGAGAGACCCTTTCAAAGGGAGCAATGATTTGTTACCACAACCTGCCACCAAATTCCATCGACTCGTTTGCCATGTTAGTAGAATCTTTCGTAAAGGCGCACGCCGTGGCCATAAAGGTCGCAACAAGGAAATCAGATCTTTTCAAGGTAAGACAAAGGGATAATGAAATGCTGAGGGAGTTCGTTTCCTGGTTTCAAATGGAACATATGGAGTTGCCACCGGTCACAGATGATTGGGCCGTTCAAGATTTCACCCAAGGGTTGAATGAACGGTGTTCGATAGCATCACGTCAATTGAAACAAAACTTGATCGGGTATCCAGCTATAACTTGGGCAAATGTGCAAAACCGATAACAATCGAAGATTTGGTTGAGGACGACCAACTAGGAGCCCCTTCCGGTTTAGTGCACCCAAACAGGTCGGCAGTTAAAAATCAGAGGGACGTCGATAAGGAGCCAAGGACGAACAGGGACCGATATCAACCATACACCGTAGATCGAAGGAATAATGGTCAAGGATGCAATTCCTCAAGGAACGATTGAAGACGTTACCGAGGACAGAATCTCGGGGACTTATGAGTAAGAGTGGTTATGAAGAGTATGTCGATCCCACAGAGGCACATCGATTATCGGATTATAACTTTAGCATCGATGCATCAGCCATTGTATCGGTAATCAGAAGGATCAAAGACACTAGGTGGCCCAGACCCATACAGACCGATCCTTCCCAAAGAAACCCAAATTTGATGTTCAAGTATCATGGAACGCATGGTCATAGGACTAAGGATTGCAGGAAATTACAGGAGGAGGTAACCCGTCTATTCAACGAGAGCCAACTTCGAGAGTTCCTCAGCGACCGAGCTAAGAATCATTTCAGACAGAGGGACACCAACAGGAAAAATGAACAGGAGGAACCCCAACATGTCATTCACATGATCGTCGGTGGGGTCGACATTCCATAGGGACCCATATTCAAACGCACAAAGGTATCAATCACTAGGGAAAAACAAACCCGAGATTATGTGCCGGAAGGCACCTTATAATTTAACGACGAAGAAAAGGCATTTCTCAACCCCACAATGACGCTCTGGTGATTTCTGTCTTATTAAAAAAAGTTCAAGTTAAGCGTGTTTTAGTGGATCCAGGTAGATGGGAAAATTTCATCCGATCGAGGGTTGTGAAGCAGCTCGACCTACAAGATCAAATTGTGCCCGCAGCTCGGGTCTTAAACGGCTTTAATATGGCCAGTGAAACAACTAAAGGGGAGATTATCCTATCGGTGAACGTGTCTAGAACCATTCAAGATACCAAGTTCCACGTAATTAAGGGCGACATGAGGTACAATACCCTGCTCAGAAGGCCTTGGATCCACAACATGAGGGCAGTTCCTTCGACCCTCCACCAAATGATGAAATCCCCGACGTCGGACGGCATAAAAATAGTGTATGGGGAACAACATGCTGCAAAGGAAATGTTCGCGGTCGATGAGGTAACACCGATCTCGACACTATCCACCTCGAAAAGGTCGAGCATTAAAGGTAAACAGGAAGCCAAATAGAAATCACCGCCACCAACCTCGACCAAATCGAAGAAGAAGAAGAAGAAGAAGAAGAAGAAGAAGAAGAAGAAGAAGAAGAAGAAGAAGAAGAAGAAGAAGAAGAAAAGTTTCTAACCCCTCAAACTTTTTTTGTTCCCAAAAATTCTGACGCCACCAAATCAACGGTCGAAGAGCTGGAACAGGTTATACTGAGACCAAGCGAAAGGCATACCTTGAAACGGGATTAACCCCCAAACTCAGGAGAAAACTTATTCAATTTCTTATTGATAATATAGAATGTTTTGCATGGTCCCATTTACATATGACAGGGATCCCACCAGAACTAACAACGCAATGACTAAGCCTGGACCCTAAGTTGAGACCGGTGAAGAAAAAGATAAGACCCCAGTCTGAGGTAAAGCACGCGTTCATAAAGGACGGGGTAACTAAATTTCTCAAAATAGGGTCCATTGGGGAGGTAAAATATCACGAATGGTTAGTCAATGTAGTCGTAGCCCCTAAAAAAGGGAACAAACTTAGAATGTGTATAGATTATAAGGACTTAAACAAGGCATGCCCCAAAGATTCTTTTCCACTATCTAACATCGATTGCATGATCGATGCCACGGCCGGCCACGAGATCCTTACTTTTCTCGATGCCTATTCTAGGTACAATCAAATCCAATTGAAACCGGAAGACCAAGAAAAGACTTCATATATCACCAAATATGGAACATATTGTTATAATGTAATGCCCTTCGGGCTAAAAAATGCAGGAGCTACTTACCAATGCCTAGTAAATAAAATATTCGAAGAACAAATAGGTAAGTCAATGGAAGTTTATATTGATGTCATGCTAGTTAAGTCCCTGCGCGTAGAGGACCATTTGTCTCATTTGCAGGATATGTTTGAGATCTTGAGGAAATATAATATGAAGCTCAACCCCGAGAAATGTGCTTTCGGGGTCGGTTCGGGAAAATTCCTGGGATTCATGGTTTCGAATAGGGGGTCGAGATCGACCCCGATAAAATCAAGTCCATCAAAGACATCACTATCGTAGACAGTGTAAAATCCGTGTAGAGGCTGACTGAACGGATAGCCGCTTTAGGCCGATTCATCTTGTGGTCATCGGATTGAAGCCACAGATTTTCTCTCTACTCAAAAAGAAGAGCGATTTTGCCTAGACCCCAGAATGCCAACGGGCATTAGAGGAATTGAAGTGATGCCTGTCGAGCCTACCACTACTTCACACTCCGAAGGTAGATGAGAAACTTTACTTAGACTTGGAAGTATCTGAAATCGCGGTAAGTGGTGTACAAGTTCGAGAAGGGCAAGGTACGTAATTTTCTGTTTATTATGTAAGTCAAACCTTAGGTCGAAATCGGGCATACCCGATTTCATTGGCAGGGGAGTTACCTCGAGGGTAGCTCCGTAGTAGATTGGGCACGAGCTCGGAGATAGAACATCAAACTTGGGGATCGAAGTGTTCATTGAGATCGAGGCCAATAATAATCGAGACCAAGCATGGCTGACTTCGAGGAAGGCGTAATAACGTAATGGCGAGATATTAGTAACCAGTCAAAGATCACGGCAAAAATTCTGGAACAGATCAAATCGAAGCGGTTATTGATTCCAATCATGGGATTCCGTTATTAGAGTTTTACCTTATTTAGGATTCCTCTATTATATAAAGAGGGATCCCATTCATTTATATCATCATCATTATTCAATGACAAAGAATATATACATACGTTGCTCTCTATTCCACTTACTATTCATTACTGATCATCACTGTTTGTTCCATTCTTTACTATTCTTATTATCCAACCTCGAGACCATCTCGAATCAAGGTCGAAGCACTGCTAGAATACTAGTTTGATTTTTATTTTACTGTTCAATTTATCTATTTGATTCCTTATTTATCAATTGGTATTAGATTAAATCACATATCCTTAAAACCACAATATAAGTTTAATTGTTACTCGAATTTTAGGGTAAAAAGAGTGATTCTTATAGATCCATGCAAGTATCTTAAAATATTTTTGATAAGGACTGACGGACGGTGAACAAAAGCCATGAGTTCAAGTTGTGTGGTTCGTATAAAATAAACATGGGGTTGTTTGTGTTGTAGGTTGTCCTATGCAAGATGCAGTTGGGGAGTATTTTTTGATAATAGGAGGAGGTCATATGGTGTTTTTATTAGTTCGAAGAAGGTTGAGTATGGAGAACACCGATAAATTGTAAGTCTTTGAAGCCCATCGCTCTCCGATTGTTTGGCAAATTGTTTATTTGACTAAAACATAATGTTGGGTTTTTATTCTGGATACTAATCCTCATCTTCGCCATTCCTTGTATATTGAATCGCATAGCGAAAGGATTAATTCCTCGTAGTCTAAAGGTTGAGAATTGAGGTATTTAAGGATGAACATCTTAATTTTGGAATACCTATTTGGTTTCATCGATAAAGTATCTCATATATATGATGTGATCTTTTGAAGGGAGGAAATATGTCCCATGTTTGAATTGTAGCCACTCATATCTTATAGTGACCCAATACTCCAAAAGTCTCCAAATTGTCTGACTATGTTAGAACTCCTAAAGTAAGTTCGATAAGAACATTATGAGATTTCCAGTTCTTTAGGGGTTCAGTGATGGTGTAGTTCTTCCTTAAGTTTGAACAAGTCTCTTAAAAAAATTTTGAGGTTATGTTTCATATATTGGAAGGTTGGTATTTCCCGAAGGCTTAAATGAGTGTTCAAATATGTCTCTCGGGAAGTGTTTCTTATATCGAATGATACTTCATGTCTTCAAGTTTATCGATAAGAAAGATTCATAAGTACGTAAGGATCCTCCAAACCATATGAGTTTCTTATTGCCTTTGAGGCCTATCAGTTCATATGAGTTGCTATGATTCCACTCACGTTTATGTATGTTCTCAAGTTGCCTTCGAGGTGTCACGATCTGAAATCTACTAGTCATGATTGCACCTAACCTAACACGCTAGGTAAGCCAAACAAAAATTCAACAGTTCAAATGACGATAAACAAGAGCTTGTTAGATGAAATAATTAAGCCACTATGCATTAATCCAAGGATTGGTAGTACAAGTCATGAGCTTCTACGATTTAGAATTTACAAAGCTGGTACAAAATAAATACATCATCTGTTTGAAATATACATAAATAAATTTACAAATCTAAAGCTACCAATGACAAATAGCAACTATATCCAGAAAGCAGGTGCATCTTCGACACCAGCTCCCTCCATACACAGCAACATCAGCTCCAAGATCTACACGAAAGGTGCAGAAGTGTATTATGAGTACAACCGACCCCATGTACTCAATAAGTAACAAACCTAACCTTTTGTTGAAAGCAATGACGAGCTTGGAAGATATTCGAAGTCCAACATCAATAATCAATAATAACATGAGATATGATAATGGCGAAAACAGTAAAAAACTCAGAACATTATTAGGCTCAGCTCGGTCACAGTTATGGAATATTGACATGCTTTTCAATTATGACACTCAAAGTCCAAATCTTACCACCAAAATCAGCCAAACATGAATTTATCAAAAGAACTGCATTTTCCAATTCGCAACATCATATAAGAATTTTCGTTTACCAATAAGCATAAGGAAAGTTCATCTATATGCCTACAAGTCAATATACATGTCAATTCATCAATTATCATATATCATCTAGCATGAGGAATATACATCTCTATGCCTATATGTCAAATATACATGTCAAATCATCAAATATCATATTACCGTATAGCATGATGAATATACATCTCTGTGCCTATATGTCAAATCATCAAATATCATATTTCCCTCTAGCATGCGAAATATACATCTCTATGCCTATATGTCAAATATACATGTCAAATCATCTTCATCATAGTGAACCGTCAATAATTACCACACTTAGAACGCTCATGGTGTCTGGCACAAGGCCCTCAAAGTCACAGTAACACATAGATATGTACGGGTTCCTGGCATATATTCCCCCAATCAAAGCACATGTATATAAAACATTGTGCTTGCGCCCGCTACTGGTGTGTCAGACTCCATAGGGGCGTATCTTTCCCATGCTCTAACCATAATCACATTGCCCAATAGTGGGGCCTGGTGCGTAGCCTCAAAAATTAGCCCAATATGAGGTCTGGCATATGCGTCACCTCATTATCAATATAACCATTCCGGCCTGGTATCGTGTTCGCGTATAAGAACTGGGAGCAGGAGGTATTGTCTTCGCATTCGCATGGTCGACGCCGCGTTCGCAAAGGCTTGGTTCAGCTTTATAAGAAGGATTAGCAGAATCTTTCGTAAAGGCACACGCTGGGGCCATAAAGGTCGCAACAAGGAAATCATATCTTTTCAAGGTAAGACAAAGGTATAGTGAAATGCTGAGGGAGTTCGTTTCCCGATTTCAAATGGAACATATGGAGTTGCCACCGGTCACAGATGATTGGGCCGTTCAATATTTCACCCAAGGGTTGAATGAACGGTGTTCGATAGCATTACGTCAATTGAAACAAAACTTTATCGAGTATCCAGCTATAACTTGGGCAGATGTGCACAACCGATAACAATCGAAGATTAGGGTTGAGGACGACCAACTAGGAGCCCCTTCCGGTTTAGTGCACCCAAACAGGTCGGTAGTTAAAAATCAGAGGGACGTCGATAGGGAGCCAAGGCCGAACAGGGACCGATATCAACCATACACCGTAGATCGAAGGAACAATGGTCTAGGATGCAATTCCTCCCGGAACGATTGAAGAAGTGACCGAGGATAGAATCTCGGGGACTTATGAGCAAGAGTGGTTTTGATAAGTATTTTGATCCCACAGAGGCACCTCGATTATCGAAGTATAACTTTAGCATCGATGCATCAGCCATTGTATCGGTAATCAGAAGGATCAAAGACACTAGGTGGCCCAGACCCATACAGACCGATCCTTCCCAAAGAAATCCAAATCTGATGTGCAAGTATCATGGAACGCATGGTCATAGGACTAAGGATTGCAGGCAATTATGGGAGGAGGTAGCCCGTCTATTCAACGAGGTCCACCTTCGAGAGTTCCTTAGCGATCGAGCCAAGAATCATTTCAGAGAAAGGGACGCCAATAGGAAAAATGAACAAGAGGAACTCCAACATGTCATTCATATGATCATCGGTGGGGTCGACGTTCCACAGGGACCCATATTCAAACGCACAAAGGTATCAATCACCAGGGAGAAGCAAACTCGAGATTATGTGCCCGAAGGCACCTTATCATTCAACGACGAAGAAGTAGAAGGCATTTCTCATCCTCACAACGACGCTCTGTTATTTCTATCTAATTAAATAAAGTTCAAGTTAAGCGTGTTTTAGTGGATCCAGGTAGCTCGGCAAAACATCATCCAATCGAGGGTCGTGGAGCAACTCGGCCTACAAGACCAAATTGTACCCACAGCTCGAGTCTTGAACGGCTTCAATATGGCCAGCGAAACAACTAAAGGGGGGATTATCCTACCGGTGAACGTGGATGGAACCATTCAAGATTCCAAATTCCATGTAATGGAGGGTGATATGAGGTATAATGCACTACCTAGAAGGCCTTGGATCCACAACATGAGGTCAGTTTTTTCGACTCTCCACCAAATGATGAAATTCTCGACATTGGATGGTGTAAAAAAAGTGTACGGGGAGCAACATGCTGCAAAGGAAATGTTTGTAGTCGATGAGGTAACACCGATCTCGACACTATCAACCTCAGAAAGGTCGAGTATCAAGGTTATCAGGAAGCCAAATAGCAATCACCGCCACCAACCTCGACCGAATCGGAGAAACAGGTGATAGAAGAAGAGGAGGAGGATTTTCTAAACCCTCGAACCTTTGTTGTTCTCGAAGATTCTGACGCCACCAAATCAACGGTCGAAGAGTTGGAACAGGTTATACTGATCGAGAACCAGCCCGAGAAAAAGGTATACCTGGGAACGAGATTAACTCCCGAACTCAGGAGAAAACTTATTCAATTTCTTATTGAGAACATAGACTGTTTTGCATGGTCCCATTTACATATGACAGGGATCCCACCGGAGATAACAACGCATCGACTAAGCCTGGACCCTAAGTTCAGACTGGTAAAGTAAAAGAGAAAACCCCAGTCTGAGGTAAAAAAAATGCATTCATAAAGGAAAAGGTAACTAAACTTCTCAAAATATGGTCCATTCGGGAGGTAAAATATCCCGAATGGTTAGCCAATGTAGTTGTAGTCCCTAAAAAGGGGAACAAACTTAGAATGTGTGTAGATTACAAGGACTTAAACAAGGCATGCCCCAAAGAATCTTTTCCACTGTCTAACAGCGATCGCATGATCGATGCCACGGCCGGCCACGAGATCCTTACTTTTCTCGATGCCAATTCCGGGTACAATCAAATCCAAATGAACCCGGAATACAAAGAAAAGACTTCATTTATCACCAAATATGGAACATATTGTTATAATGTAATTCCCTTCGGCCTAAAAAATGCAGGAGTTACTTACCAACGCCTAGTAAATAAAATGTTCGAAGAACAAATAGATAAGTCAATGTAAGTTTATATTGATGACATGCTTGTTAAGTCCCTGCGCGCAGAAGACCATTTGGCTCATTTGGAGGATATGTTTGAGATCTTAAGGAAATATAACATGAAGCTCAACCCCGATAAATGTGCTTTCGGGGTGTTCGGGAAAATTCCTGGGATTAATGGTGTCGAATCGAGGGATCGAGATCAACCACGATAAAATCAAGGCTATCGAAGACATCACCGTCGTAAACAGTGTAAAAGTCATGCAGAGGCTGACTGGACGGATAGATGCTTTAGGCTGATTCATCTCGAGGTTATCAGATCGAAGACACAGATTTTTCTCTCTACTGAAAAGAAGAATGATTTCGCGGCCAACGGGAATTAGAGGAATTGAAGCGATACATTTCGAGCCCACCACTGCTTCACACTTCGAAGGCATATGAGAAACTTTACTTGTACTTGGCAGTATCTGAAATTGCGGTAAGTGGTGTACTAGTTCGAGAAAAGAAAGGTACACAATTTCCTGTTTATTATGTAAGTCGAACCTTAGGGGAAGAAAAAGTTAGATATCCACACTTAGATAAATTGTCACTTGCAATGATAAGCGCCTCTAGAAAGTTAATACTTTCAATGTCACCCCATATGTGTATTAACCACTTACCCATTCCGTAAGATTTTGCACAAGCCCGAACTATCGGGCCAATTGGCCAAATGGGTCGTCGAACTCAGCGGGTACGATATCGAATATTAACCCTAAACGTCCATCAAGTGTCAAATTTTAGTGGGCTTCATGGCTGATTTCACGCCAACCCTCGTACCCGAAGTTGAAAAGGAACTCTTATTAAAATTGGGTACATCATCGGGAGTATGGACCTTTTTCACAGACGGTGCTTCGAATGTGAAGGGGTCCGGGATAGGCATCATTTTGAAGCCGCCCACGAGTAGCACTATTAGGCAATCTATCAAAACTTCTAGGTTGACTAACAATGAGGCCGAGTACGAGGCCATGATTGTAGATATGGAGCTAGCTAAAAGCTTGGGAGCAGAAGTCATTGAAGCTAAGTGCGACTCTTTACTGATGGTGAACCAAGTATACAAAACCTTCGAAGCTCGAGATGATAGAATGCAAAGGTATTATAAACTGCAAAGGTATTTGGACAAGTTATAGCTAACTTTTCACCGTTTCAAGGAATGGATTTGCAGCATGTACCTCGAGAGCAAAACACTTAGGCCGATGCACTTGCAAATTTGGGGTCATCAGTCGAGGAAGATGAGATCACCTCGGGGACTGTCGTTCAAATCTCAAGATCCGTGATCGAGAAAGGTAATGTCGAGATAAAATTTACAATCTTAACCTGGGATTGGAGGAATAAATATATTGAGTACTTGAAGAACGTAAAAGCTCCCATCGGACCCTAAAGAATCGAGGGCCCTACGAACCAAAGCTTCTCGATTCATATTAGCTGAAAATGGAACATTATACAGAAGGACATTCGATGGACAATTGGTAGTGTGCTTGGGACCAGGGGACACCGATTATGTTCTATGAGAGGTCCATGAAGGCACTTGTGCGAACCACTATGACGCCGAATCACTGATTAATAAAGTCATTAGAGTAGGATACTACTGGGATAGCATGGAAAAAGACACTAAGGAGTTTGTTCAAAAATGTGACAAATGTCAAAGGTTTGCACCAATGATCCATCAGCCCGAAGAACAACTTCACTCGATCCTATCCCCATGGCCATTCATGAAATGGGGGATGGATATCGTCGGCCCACTACCATCGGCCCTAGGTAAAGCTAAGTTCATTTTGTTTATGAATGACTACTTCTCTAAATGGGTTGACGCACAGGCTTTCGAGAAAGTCATAGAAAAAGAGTTTATAGATTTCATCTGGGATCACATTGTGTGTCGACTCGGGATACCCGCTGAAATAGTGTGTGACAATGGAAGTCAATTTATTGGCAAAAATGATGAAATTTCTCGAAGACCATAAAATAAAAAGGATATTATCAACACCGTATCACCCTAGTGGGAACGGGCAGGCCAAATCGACGAACAAGACTAGCATTAAAACCTAAAGAAAAGGTTGAATGACACTAAGGGGAAATGGAGAGAAATTCTACCCGAAGTCCTTTGGGCATATAGAACAACATCGAAGTCCAGTACGGGCGCAACCCCGTTCTCCTTAGTATATGGCTCAGAAGCCTTGATTCCAATCGAAGTCGGGGAACCCAGTGCCAGGTTTTGACATACAACTGAAAGAGTCAAACTCACGAGGCTATGAATACTAGCCTCACATTATTGAATGAAAAATGGGAAGACGCACTCGTTCAAATGGCTGCACAAAAATAATGAATCAAAAGATACTACAATAGGAGAACCAACATTCGCCACTTCAGAGTCGGGGACTTAGTCCTAAGGAAAATCACCATCAACACTTGAGATCCTAATGAAGGGAAACTCTAACCAAATTTAGAAGGACCCTACCAAGTCCTCGACATCATCAAAAAGGGATCTTATAAGGTCGGCACGATGAACGGCGAAAAACTGCCAAATAATTAGAACATATCACTTCTCACACAATATTATTGCTAAGGTATGACTTTATCCCTTGTTAATTTATAGATTCGACACTAACTCACTGCAAGTGTTCGATAGAAGACATCGAGACCTCGGGTTTTAAAGCACGTGTTGCACTCTTTTTCCCTTAGATCGGTTTTTATCCCGAATGGGTTTTTCCGGCGAGGTTTTTAACAAGGCAACAATTATGTGCTACCTGAGAACAATTCAACAGTATCCAGGGCTTCTTTTCAAGCAACCTCGAATACTGGGGGCATCACCCTTGGATGTTATATTTTCGAGAAAAGTACTTCGTGTCAAAGGGCATAGATAGGGAAACTTTGTAATGGGTCAAACGGTCGAATGAACCGTGTCCATATAGATTAGTCGATCCCTAAAAAACATGTACGCATGTATAAATTATTCAAAGAAGCATTCTTTATTTATCAAATATATACCTCAAACACTCTGGGAATGCCATCAACGATCGACATATTCGAGTTCATAAGACCTCAAAGAGACACCCCTCGATCTATAGTCCAAGGCCATCATTCTCGGGAACTAACATTTCGAACAAGTTCGAAATGTTATTGGGAAATAAGCCCAAGAGGCATACCCAAAGGATACGGCCAAATTAAAGGTACGGCCAACACAACGCGGCTCGGGGACATCCGAATCCCGTAATAAAAATAGGCCTTCAAACTCTTTTAAAAAATCGGTTAAAAAAGGCTACCCTCGGCAAATAATCAAAAGGGCTTCGATAAAATCAGCCCTCGAAAAAACCTTAAGAGGTATCAAATTATCACAAACATGCTAAGGCATAAAAAGCAAAGGGGTTTCAATCGGCATCAAACCCTCAAAAAACCCAATGGGTAATAAATACATGTTAAGGCATAAAGAAATTTTTACTAAGTCTTTTAAGTCAAAAGAGGAAACAATAGCCATCTTTTAGAGGCCATATCGGCCCAATTTAAAGAGCCTAAGAGCCAATACACTTAGAGTTAGAGAACTTATTCTCACTCAATTCAGACCTAAGGGCTTCACTATTCCGAGCTCAAATGATACTGACTTAAATGTAGCTCGAGGATTCATCATTTGATATAAAACCTTAAGGGTATGATATTATGAGTTCGAGACTTACTCAAACTCGATTATAAATATAGTGCAACTATAGCTTCGATCAAGCCATCTGAAATCAAAGTCCTGGACATATTGTTGAGCTCGGGGACTCAACCTCACTTAACTAAAAACCTAAGGGTTTTTTCTACCCTAAGTTCAAGCTAATGCTCACTCGATTATTGAAGTTGCAGCAAAAACAATTTCACAAGGAAAAGGCACAAAACGTGTTTGAACACAAAAACTGAGAAGACATTCAAAAGAATTTTTCCTTTATATATTGATGAGGAAGGATATGTACAAGAGACCGATGAAGGTCTCACAAAAAGAAAGAAAAATAAACTAAGTCCTAACTACGGCCAGGGTCGACCTCTTCATTGGGAGCAGGTTATCCTTCGGGACCCTCGTCGGATCCGCCTCGAATGCCTTCTTCATTATCTTCTTCATCATCGGAGGAGGCAAGAAGCCTGGCATCGGCTTCGAGCTCCTTGGCATGGTCTATCTCCTAAGAGAAGTCAAAAACTCGAGCATGGAGTTCTTTGAGGGTCTCCCTCCGGGATTGGCACTTTGCCAAGTCATTGCTCCATCGCTCTCGATCAGAAACCTCCCTTAGTTGCATTTGAGCAGCCTCAGCATCGTCCAGGTACATGGCGATGAACTTTTCCGCCATGACCTTCATCTTCTCGACCTTCACCTTGGCCTCAGCAAGCACGGCTTCAAGCTCCTCAATCATTTTGGCTTGGGCCGAGATTTTTTCTCTGGTGCTCCGAAGTTGAACCTCGGTCGATGATAGTTTGGCCGAGGTAGCCTCTTTTTCCACAGCAAGGCGGTCCATATTCTCCTTCCACCGATCACAATTGGCTTTGACCTGACCAGCTTCTCCCCGAAGTAGCTCGATCCTTTCAACCTTTTGTTGCAACTGAGATATTGAAGTATTAGCCTCCACAGTTGGGGAGAGTCCATACTTTTTCAAAAGGATGGTTACTTTCTTATCTAGCTCGGCCTCTTCCTCAAGAGCCTTGGCCAATTCTTCTTGAAGGTCTTTTAGAGCTTTATCCTTTTGGCCGCAAAGAAGCTTTAGAGCGTTCCTCTCCTCCAAGACTTTCCGGAGCTAGGTTTCACACTGGCTAAGGTCAGCTCGAGACTTAGCGTAGGCCTATACAAAAAAGGAAAATGCAAGTCAGACTTAAAGAAAAAAGAACAAGAAAAGGAATTGCAGCAACTAATGCTTACCCGAGATAGAAGACGTTGGGACTCTTAAAAGAGAATGAAAGCGTCACTGAGATCGGAGGCATCATCGACCCTAGTGAAGAAATCCAGAAAGGGATCGCCTACACTGGAGACTCCGCCTATTTCAGGGGTCTTCATATCCCAAGCCTCTCTTATTTCCTCCTTAGAGAAAGTTGGCAGAGAAGGCAAGTGACCTATTGTCACGTCCCCGAGCAACTCACTCAGGGCGCTCTGATCGACCTTCGAAGTTTCAGAACCGGACCTGTCTGGTGTATTTGGGGATCCTCACCCAAACCCTTTTTGGAAGCCTCATCATCACGAGGCTTGATTTCATTTGTCGTCACTGGCTCAGAAGGTTTGGCGACCTCGACGGCCTTCCTGGTTCGGGCCGTTAGTTCCGAGACACCGTCCTCTTCTTCTTCTTCGTCTCTCATGCTTCGGACTGAGTCCACCGTGAGAGATATCACCTTCCTGCTTACCCTTCGAGGCTCCCTTCCTCTTCTTGTCTTTCCCCGGCTTTGGAACCGGGGACTTGGCCTCTTCCTCGCCGCTCGGGGGCCTCAATATAGTATCTTTAGTCAAGCCTGCACAAAAGAAGCTTAGTAATAAATAAAGTAAAAGTATTTTCAAATACAATAGGAGAAGATCCTTGCCAAGGTTCTTTGCCTCCCATCTGCCCTTGCCAAATCACTCCATTTACGCTCGGCGTGGGAGAAAGTCGAGGCTAACTTCTTAACCCAATCTTCAAGTTCGCGGATCGCCTGAGGCATCCAAGGTACATCTACATAACAAATGAGAATGTTAAACAAATACAAAGCAAGTACAAAGAATAAAGTTTAATATGTTACTTACAGTCAGGGTTCCACTCCTCAGGGAATGGCATCTTATCCTTCGGGATGATGTCACAAGTCCTCACCCATATGAATCGGCTCATCCAACCCCGATCCTTGTCCTCGTCGATGCTCGAGAACAAGGCCTTCGTTTCTCAGAGTTGGAGCTTGATCAGTCCTTAGTAGAGTCGAGGTCGGTACAACCGCATGAGGTGGCTAAGGGTGAATGCTAGCCCCTCGTCCTTGTTGGAGAAGAAACGCAGCATAATTACAATGCGCCATAGCGAGGGGTGAACTTGGCCGAGGGTGACCTGATATCTTTTGAATAAATCAACGATCACTGGGTCGAGAGGACCCAATGTGAAGGGGTAAGTGTAAACAGTTAAAAAAACCTCCACATGAGTAGTGATGCTCTCTTCGGGAGCAGGGATTTGTACCACGACCGCGGGACCCCAGTTGCAGTCCCTCTTCATGACTTTGAGGTGGCTCGTCATTATGGAATATATGTACCTCAACACATATTCACATCGGCCTGGGACTGATGAAGGTCGATCTTCAAATCAAATTTTAAAGTGCACGGGCCAGAAATGTTCTCATGAGGAAGCGGTTCCACCGGTGTTTTGTCACCGGTCGGTCGGGAATAAGAGGAGGAAGCTTTCTCCTTTTGTTGTATGGTTTTTGAGGTTTTCCCCTTTTAATCAGGTAAAGCGGGACGAAGGAAGATGAAATTAGGTAGTTTCGATGCTAACAAGGTGGCTCAACAGGCGGCGAAAGAAAGGAGATGGAGAAAGTTAGAAGACTTAGAAGTTTGGTTAAAGCAAAAGTAAAATTTGATTCAACGAAGGAGCGTTATTTATAGATTCGCAACGATGGTTCGGTGGCGCTAGTGGTCGACCACCTACTGACAGGCATTAATGATTTGGGGAACTGTACCGACGGGACATTTTGGTCACGTCCGTCGCTTACTTCATGAGGATGAAATCATGATCGGGGTTTCAGAAAATCGAGGCTCAAATCGTTTCTTATCCTTTTACTCTAAGAAACGCAGGGACTATCTGTACACGGTCGAAATCGGACATTCCCGATTTCATTGACAAGGGAGTTACATCGAGGGTACCTCTGTAGTAGATCAGGCTCGATCTCGGAGATAGAACATCGAAATTGGGGATCGAAGTGTTCATTGAGATCGAGGCCAACAATAATCGAGACCAAACATGACTGACTTCGAGTAAGGCATAATAACGGAATGGCGAGATTTTAGTAACAGGTCGAAGATCATGGCGGAAATCCCGGAACGGATCAAATCAAAGTTATTATTGATGCCAATCATGGGATTTGTTTCCATTATTAGAGTTGTACCTTATTTAGGATTTCTCTATTATATAAAGAGGGATACCATTCATTTGTATGATCATCATTATTCACTGATAAAGAATGCATACATACGCTGCTCTCTATTTCACTTACTATTCATTATTGTTCGTTCCATTCTTTACTGTTCTTACTATCCAACCTCGAGACCATCTCGAATCGAGGTCGAAGCACTGCTAGAATACTGGTTTGATTGATTTTATTGTTCAATTTATCTATTTAATTCCTTGTTTATCAATTGGTATTGGATTAAATCATATATCCTTAAAACCACAATATAAGTTAAATTGTTACTCAAATTTTAGGGTAAACAACTACCCTACAGGTGATAACCCACCTGCTTAGCAATTGCATAGATCTTCCCGAGTCTAAGCTCATCAATAAGACATAAAAATCTACTTCATCCCACAAATGAAAAACATGAAAGATCCCAACACGCTCATAACTCGAGACCTTACAACACATCAAGACAGAAATCAAGCACCCATAACCCTTTTCACATCTAATGCAAACTCTTCTAATCATCTAAGAAGAGTCCTTAGTCACATAATACTCATCATATAGTTGTCCAACCACTCACTGAGCCATCAATCCTAATCCTAGGGATGATACCTGACACATAAGTCAAAATTCACATACTCACACAACTGTAACTATCGAACCAAAGCTACGGTATGAACCTGGCCTCAAGTCCTCCAGACTGGCCCATAACCACACCACCGAGAGCACACCGCGCATCTCATCCAGGACATCACAAGCCATTGATGCACAACTGATACCGAATGCTCCACATAACATACGAGTGAGTGGAAGGAATTCAAATAGGTATGCTTCCAGCAGAATCAATATCGCAGGATAAGGAAAGAAAGATAGCAAATTTTCCTACATGCCCTGTAGCCTCTGAAGATAATTATGGACGTCATCATGGAAATCCACGAGACTCTAATGGACACTTGTTCATGACTCGTAGAACCTATAAACCTAAAGCTCGAATACCAATTGTCACGACCCAAAATCCACTAGTTGTAATGGCACCTAACTAAGCCCACTAGTTAATCCCAACAATAATTCCACAATTCCAATGTAGATAAATAAGAACTCATTAGATGAAATAACTAAATTTCTATATATTAACCCTAGGATTAGTAGTACAAGTCATGAGCTTCTAGGATTTAGAATTTACAAAGCGGGTACGAAATAAATACATCATATGTTCAAAATATACACAAACATATTTGTAAATCTAAAGCTACCAAGACCATGTAGTAGCTATATTTGGAAAGCATGTGCATCTTCGATGCCAGCTCCCACCATACACAATAACATCAGCTCAAAGATCTGCACGCAAGGTGCAGAACTGTAGTATGGGTGTAACCGATCCCATGTACTCAACAATAACAAACCTAACCTTAGGTTGAAATCAGTGACGAGCTCGGAATATAGTCGGAGTTCATCATCAATAATCGATAATAACATGAGATATGATAATGGCGGAAACAGTAAATAACTCAGATCATTATTATGCTCAGATCGGTCACAGTATGAAAAAATAGACATGATTTTCAAATATGACAGTCAAAGTCCAAATCTTACCATCGAAATTAACTAAACATGAGTTTATCAAAAGAACTACATTTTCCAATTCACCGCATCAGATAAGAATTTTTGTTTACCAATTAGCATGAGGAGAGTACATCTCTATGACTACATGCCAATATACATGTCAAGTCATCAATTATCATATACCTTCTAGCATGAGGAATATATATATATATATATATATATATATATATATATATATATATATATATATATATATATATATATATATATATATATATATATATATATATATATATATATATATATATATATATATATATATATATATATATATATATATATATATATGCCTATATGTCAAATATACATGTCAAATCATCAAATATCGTATTACCGTCTAGCATGAGGAATATATGTCTCTATGCCTATATGTCAAATATAAAAGTCAAATCATCTTCATCCCAGTGAACATCAAGAATAACCACACTTGGATTGCTTACGGCGCCTGGCACAAGGCCCTCATCATCACCATAGTAACACTTTGCATTGTACGGGTGCCTGGCATAAATGCTCCTCATCAAAGCACATATATAAAATATTGCGCATGTGCCCGATGCTGGTATGTCAGGCTCTAGAGGGGCTGATCCTGCCTATGTGCTATTCATAATCATATAGCCAATTAGTGGGGCTTGGTGCGTGCGTAGCATCAGAAACCAGTAACAATTAGCTCAATGAGGGGCCTAGCATACTCGCCACCTCAATATCAATATAATCATAATGGTGTGCAATCCGATCTAACATAACTCATAAAGTGGCTCTACGGACCACATCTATCACCAATCCACTAAAGTCTCCATATATCAACATATCATAGAAACATAAACGATAATATAACAAGGAATGCCACAATGTGCCTCAAATACATCTCAAACTCGTGTCATGTACAGAGATGCCAATAACATGTGAGATAGCATATCAAGAATGCATAGAGACAAAGATATAACATGCGGATATAACTGTCATGACTTAAACAGTATGACTACAACTAAGGCAAATAGCTTAAGATGAAAAAATAGACAAGAAGCATGACAAAAACACAAGGCACATAATAGCCTATGAACTACCCAGATCAGGAATACCTCGATGCACTAACACACGCCCGTCACCTAACATGTGTGTCACCCCCAACCCATCTCAAACATCATTGTTCTCAGGGATAATTACCCTCAAATCCAAGTTTACATATGTTACTTTGAACAAGACAAATCAAATACCGAGCAAGCCAAACAATACTCTCAAAATGCCATCCCGCGTGAATCATCCTCCAAACGGCTCGAATTTAGCCAAAAGTGACTCAAAAAAGTCTAACAATGCCTTAGCAATCAAAGCTAAATAATAAAGGTCGAATCTCTAATCAAATACTCAAAGTCAATCCGGGCTTGCACCCCAAAACCCGACAAAACTCATAAATTCTGATAACCCATTCGAAACGAGTCCAACCATGCTAATTTCATCTAATTCTGACTCTGAATTGATGTTTAAAACCCGATTATTCACTTTAGTAAAGTTTAGACAATAACCCCCCAGTTCCACTTTTCAAATCATCGATCAAATGAAAAAATCGAAGATAGGATCATGTAATATAATCAAGTCCGAGTAGAAAGTACTTTCCCCAATCCATATGGCAAAAATCCTCTCCAAAATTGCCCAAATCCGAACTCCATAACTCAAAATGTGATAAAATGAGCTAAAGTTCTGAAATAGAGTAATTACATGCTCTGCCCAGGTAAACCCTTCACGAACACGGAAGTAGCCTCGCGTTCGTGAAGCATAAACTTCGACGACCACGTAATTACCCTTCACGTTCGTGGCATAGTCCTCGCGAACGCGAAGCACAACTGAACCAAGCCTTCGCGAACACGGCATCGACCACGCGAATATGAAGACAATACCTCCTGCTCCCAGTTCTTATACGCGAACATGATGCCCTATCCTCACAAAGCTACGCGAACGCAACCCTCATGTCGCGAACGCAACCCTTATGTCGTGAACGTGAAGAAGAGAACACCCAGATCCAATTATACACTTTGCAATCGCGGTCATTCCCTAGTTATCACGAAGGAAACGAGCAATAGAAAAAACCAGCAACACAACACGAAGGAAAATGGTTCAAAATCGATCTGAAATACACTCGATTCCCTTGGGACCCCGTTCGAACATGCCAACAAGTCCAAAAATATATCACAAAACTACTCGGGACCAAGTCCCAAAACATAACATGAAATTCCTCGGGACCTCAAGTCACACATAATAATATCAAAACCATAAATCATCGATCAAAATCAATCTTTTAAGTTCATAAACTTCAAACTTCGAACCAAGCGTCTGATTCAACACTAACCAATCTAGAATGAACCCAAAATTTGCATACAAGTTCCAAATGACATATAAAACCTATTTCAACTCCCAGAACAGTAATTCGAACCTGATAACATCGAAGTCAACTCTCAGTCAAACCTGTGAACTTTTCAAAGATTCATATTGCCAACTTTCGCCAAATAGTGTTGAAACCTTCTAGAAACATCCAAATGCTAATCCAGGAATATGCCTATGTGCAAAATCACTATCCGGGCCTAACGGAACCATCAATACTCCATATGTGGTTAAATACACAAAAGTCAAACTTGGTCAACTCTTCCAACTTAGAGCTTCTGAAATGAGAATTATTCTTCTGAATCACCCGAAAATCAAAACCGATGAAAAACACAAGTCATAATATATCATATAAAGCTACTCATACCCTTTAAACAATCAAACAGAATACAAATGCTCAAAGCAATCGGTCGGGTCGTTACATGAGGCCTACTTGTTTCAGGAATTCTTTCTATGACTCTACTTACTTCTATATATGTTTTCAAAGTTCCCAGTTCGATAAAGTTCTATAAGTTCATATGATATTCTACAGGTCTAGACATTGATGGCATGACCTCCCATCACATGTCCCCTCTTATATGGGTGCATGAGGTCCTAGGAAGTGAAGCACATGGGTCTTCATGTTGTATAGTTTATGCTCACATACTTCTTTCACTTGATATTGCTCCTATCATGTCGAGATTTTATATTACCTTATGCATTCACTCATTTTCCAATAGAGAGGTTTATGTTTCTTTGTTTGATATATCTACGCCATGTGTTTTAAATGAATCATCTTCACTAGTATAACGATCATATTGAATCATGTGTAATGCCTTCCATAAGCTAATAAAATGGTATTCCAAAAATGTTAATCACCATCTCATGTGTTATCTGATATAACTAATCCCATGCATAACTTGAGGGCCTTGCGGCTTAATCATTTCATGTGATCCTGTGAACGAGTCCCTTGCGTATTAATCAATTCATGTGATCCCATGCACGAGGCCTTAGCAGCTTAATCACTTGCTCATGTGTTACCTTCACCTTCTGGATCACTTGCACCAAAGAATCAAGAAAACATATCTAATGTACAATGATCCAAATGTGAAAAAATATAACGATCCAAGTGCTACAATGAACGATCCAAAAGATGTGCATAATGTACTAAAAATGGTAAGACATGTCATGGGGTTCTATAGGATGTCTCTTAGTGTTCATATGTGCTCAACTGATTTTTTTGGGTGTTTCTTTCATATGATGTCAGGTTACAGGATCTCTTCCTTGAGCTTACTTCTTGCCAAGAGTATTCCTTTATTACGTTATTTATGTCTTACGTACGAGTATGATTCCATAGTACTTACATCCCTTTTGTCGGGGCAATTACGTTTCATGATGTAGGTACAGACGTTTAGAGCTGACGACCTACCAGCTAGGCATCTGTTTGTATTTCAGTTGTGGTGGGTGAGCCTCACTTCTATCTGAGGCTGAATCTAGTACTCCTACTTTTCTTATAGATATTTGGGTAGGTCGGGGCCTTGTTCTGACACTTGTATAGTTTTTTGATGACCTTAGAGGCTTCATAGACTAGTGTCACTTATGTCATATGTACAGAAATATTTTGGGCTCAGCTTTATTTAGCCTTTGCTAAATTCACATTTTGAAGTAAAAAGATTTGCCGTTTATACAAGAAAAAGTCTTATGGATATATTTATGTTATATGATTCGTTTAAAATATTTCAAGCTTGTCGGATTCATGTCCGGACTCACGGAGCAGGGTTCGCTTGGTCAAATTAAGGCACCGAGTGTTGGTCCGCCTCACCAGGGTTTTGGGGCATGACACTATGCGTATATATTCTCGCCTAGAACATTCTACATTTTTTTTCTCATATACGTTAAAGAGTAGATCTAGTGTGCTCGATCCTATGCTCTATACTTATTCAATCTAAACCATAGAGAGCAAGTTTTTTGATTTATGTGTAAGAAAAATAAAGTCGTGGAGAGAAATGGAGATCATGGGAAATATTGTGGGATTGAGTTCGTTAGCGTGAGATGTAATGTGGAGAAAGAGACAAAGGATAGTGGACCATGGGGAGACATGCCCGAGTTGACTTGGCAGAATTCAGAATTTTTCGATGAATTTGACGGCGGCAGAAGAGTGGAGGTAGGCAGTGCAGCTGGTTTAGCGTAAGTGGGTTTATGATTTGTGTATCAGGGAGTATTTATATGAGATAACGAAAGAATGAAGACCCTTGGATCTAAAGATTTAGACGGCTATGATTTATGATACTGGGTTGGGTAGGTGGGCTATTGGGTTGTGGAGTCTGAGCCAGTGGTGTTAGGCTCAAGTGGCTGACGGGTTGTCCTGTTGGGGCATATGTAATTCAAAATTGGGCTCAAATCTTGTTGATCGAAAATTGGGCTGGGCTGGATGAGTATTTAAGTCCGAAGCAAGACAAAATAATAAGTCCAAACTCAATTCCTATCTTATTAAAAATAAAAATACTACAAAATTGTTAATTACTAATTAATATACCCAAATAAACTATTAGGAAAAATAATAACAAAGCTATATTTAACAATGAAATTATCTTTTTGGTATTTTCAAAAATTTAACTAAAATAAAATGGATTGAAAATTTAGAAAGATAAAGCTAAACATAATAAACATTTAACAATATGCAAAATACTAAAATAACTTTAAAATTGTGCTTGTCAAAATTAAGTATTTACAAGAGTGACTTATCAATCTTGCCTATACGAATTTGACTTCCTTTCATTTTCAGAAGCCATGCTCCCTCCTTCGAAGGCTTCAGTGAGAGAAAACTTTTCCTTTCTGAGCAACCACACTATTCAAGTATCAGTTTTGATTGCCATCTCTCACTTTAGCCTGCAACAAAAATTAAAGGTTAGCTTTAGAAACCAAAATAACTGAGATGTATGTGTCAAAAGTGCAGCCAATTTTTTGTGTGTACTTGAGACATTATCATCGGCAATCCCCAACTTTAAACAAAATTTGTAACTTCAGACATTGATTGTGCTGCTTTAGTGCGTAAGTTGGTAAAATTGCAAAAAAGAAATTTGAACTTTAAGTACACCTTAAACAGTGGCATCCCAAGTGGTGCCCCTATTCAGCCTGGCCGGTCGGGAAGAGATTTACATAGAGACTACTGCTATCCGGGAATCTCTTTCTATGTTAGCTAGCGGGGGTGGGTTTTCCTATGGTAGTCCCGCTGCGGCATCTGAACAGCCATCCCATCTTATCTTGATTTGGCTATACTTGTATGTAGTCAGCCATGTTAACTCCACATGAAAGCCTTTTAAATAAAGGCTAAAAAGGCACTCACCAGTCAGCTTGGCCCCTTTCCTATTTCGCTTTGCTGCCTTTTAAGAGAATAGGTCCCGAAAAAGCGGCCCGCCTTTCATCATTTATACCAGCAGCCACGCAAGAACCAATAGAAAGGATTTCGACTGTGCACTTTTTAACTAGTTCAAAGCATTCCCCAAATAGTTTTTGTAGTTTAAGATCCAATCACTATATGCTTTCCGATAGTAATTTGTATTTCATTGAAAAACTCAATAGAAAATACAAAGGAAAGAGAGGGCTAAAAAGAATGTAATTAAAAAGCCGAAACACCGAAGACAACTAAACTACCCATCATTGCTCATCTTTTGTTGCTTGTCGCTATATCTGCATCCCGAATAAGTAGCAAAAGTAAATGCCTCAAATGCAATCACGGAAGAGAAACGAGACATTGTTTCCTACAAATGTAAAATAATTCAATCTAATTCTCCCCCAATGGAGAAAAAGTCAAGAACTGCCCTCATGAATAACAACCCAAATCTTGTAGCTGGACAGGTTTGTCCCTACATGAATGAATCATTTCACTACAAAATATAGAGAAAAAAATGAGTGTACAGACGAGTAAGATGGTCTGCGAAGACTATCGTCTGAATCAATTTTGAACCTAGGTACCAGTTTTTGATCCTTTATGCGCTTCACAAGTTAATGCCAAAGCTTACAACAAAAACCATTTGGTGGCCTCTTGCTGGATATCATTTCTGAAAAGGTATCAACCAATTGACCAGCCAAGCTACCTGGATCATCAATTAGTGTTTGAATGAAGGTATTTACCACCCTACGCTCCTGCTCCGTTGATCTCAAGCTAAACCAAGTAAGCAACTTTAACCTGAACTCCTTCTCGATCAAACCCTGACATTCCAGCCAACGGATGATCTTCACACAGTATTCAAAGTTCTCATCCAAGCCCCCTGTATGAATTCGGATAGGTGAACCATTGACCAAGGTGCTATCAGAGTCATGTGTCTCACGATTATTGCTAGTTCCCCTCTTCCGACAATCTTCCATCTGAGAACCAACAGCTGACACATCTCCATTCTTCCCCCTGTTCCAGTTCTGGGAATCTCCGCTACCATGTGATCCGGCAAGACCATTCCTCTCGTTGTCATGAGAGGTAGCATCATCAACTGCTTCAACAGTCTGCCCTAAAGTGCAGCCATTATCTTCATCTCTGGACCAGGGGGTTAACTCTTCATTTAAATCGGGTACTGAAGCAACATTTAAGTCAAGCTGGCGAGAAGTAGATGGCTTCCTCTCTTCCTGTACAGGTTCAGGCTTAACAGTACTACAAGACTCGCAGCATTTTGCAAAAGGTCCACAAAATCCCTCTAAACATCCTTGCTGTTGAGCCCATGCCAGTCTTAAAATTTTACCAAGGTCTCGGACCTTGAATCCAGAATCGAACTCAATGTCTTTTCCAGTGTAGTAGCCCTCTTTGGAGCCAGAGCTTCCTCCAGTATACTGATTCACCTTCCTTTTGTGTCCTGCTACTGAATTAGACTTCCTGTGTATTATCTCAATACTCTTTGTGAAACACTTTGCCTCAGAGTGTCCCACATCACTGGTGTCCGTATAGGAAACTATCCGAAAAGAATACTCTGTGCAAGGCTGTAAATTCGATATCAAAATCCTTCGCTGAGTTCTTGGAAAGACACAAACAGGTTCTTGTGTATAAGTGTCTTCTCTGGCCTTGCAGTACCAGAGCTTGTAGCCCTTGACATCTTCAGAAGATTCAGCAGATACTTCTATCAGAACAATTACAACCGAAGTTGACGTCACTTCCTCAAAAAGGAATTTGCACGCTGCAGGAAGTGAACCCTCTGGCAAGAAGTAGCAACAGGAAAGTATTACTAATAAAGTACTCTACATTCAACTTGCTACAAGTCAGTGTCACCTCTGAAGAATATAATACGAAATGGTACCTGAGGAATTAGAAGGTTTGTTAGTCTTTGTTGCCAGCCATTCATCAGCTTTCTCAATGGCAATCGAGCACAATGACTGAATATCGCTGGCAATAGAAAGTCTGCTAACAATTCCCCGAGCCATCTTCGATGATACTCCATCCACTGGGCCCACTTCCATCTCCAATTTGGCCTTGGCTTCTTTAACAATTTCATGGAGTTCTTTAAATCTGGATGTCCCATCCAGGAGCCTGTAACTCAAGTATATTCTGTAGCAGAGGATATCAACACGACGAGCATCCTTTGCTACACAAAGCTGCTTCTTCCAAAACCTACCAAATTCCATAGTGGAAGAGAAAAAGGTTCAACAAACACGACGAGATTAATAGCATTATACACAAGGAGATAGCCGATGCTTCTCTTCATGCAGGACGGCCAAAAGTGGACGGGTATTACTGCACAGTTATTGCCAATAAAGAGGATTTCTAACATCTACTAGCTTTTTGGAAATGCCATAGCTTAACACTCAAAAATTCACTCAAAATGATTGCTCATTCTGCAACTAGTCTATACATCACTAGGTGGAAACGTTTCTTAAGGTTAACATGCTGTTAGACAAAAAAGAGCTATTAACGATTCTAATCAACCCAAAAGAATTCAATAACAGTACTACCTTTAATGCATAAATAACAAATCAAGATTGAACAGAGAAGAAACAATTAACACCTTCAACACTGCAAAGTGACACTTGGTAGCAGGAAGCTTATAAAAGAACTCGGAAGGAGATAGCTTCAAGACTTATCCTTCCACACAATCTTTTGACAAGGGAATAAGTCCTCTATCACACACACATATTGAAAAGTGAAAAATATTATACTTCTCTAAAGGAAACTTACCCAAGAATTCCTGAGACTTTACCACAAGAAGCACAACAATAGCTCCCATCTAGCTGCATCAGTTGTCCTAGATCAACAACTCCCACCTTCTCACGTTGGAGGGCACACTCAATGTGGCAAGTCAAGCCACACGAGCCCCCCTGACCAGATTCAGATGTGCACTCCAACCAAAGACTAGGATCCTTGTTGTCATCAAATAAGTGACAAATGCAACAAGAGCACCTTTTGCAAAAAGTATCATCTATCGAAATAGTGGCCCGGCATGCAGCATTTTTGCAGATCCATGAATTTGAACATTTCACATCTTCACACGGCTCCGTAGCTGGTGGGATTCGGAGAGGGTTTTCCCCTTTCCTGTGCTGCTTTCTAGAAGAATGATCCTTGGGACTTGAAGATGCTCTTTTTTGCTCTTGAGTCTTAAATTGCTTTTTACTCAACTTTGGGAGTTGCTCAGACATTTTGCACTTGGATAAGATCAATTACTTCCCTTCCTTGTTCTGGTAAACTTCTGAAAGATCTTTCCCTCGACCAGATTTCAGGACTTTTTGGAGTGCCTCTAAACTTGAATTTCTCTGTAGTTCATTTCTCACTGGACAAAGCACTAAGAACACCGAAAACTGGATAAAAGAACATATGAGATAGCATACAGAGAATCTACAGCAGTGGCGAAACAGAAAAAATGAAGGGATCTGACCAAAAGATATGACACAAAGATTTGTATCGATTTTCCATTCTTGCATTTAAAGTAGATCTCAGACACTGAAGCCTATCCTAGCTCATGACATCTCCATATGAGAGTCCACCATAGATGCCTCAGGTAAAAAAAAAATTGCTATGATTTGGTGCTTATCACATCTGTATCATAAGTGAGTCAGGAAAATATAATTTTTTATTTGTTTTTGAGTGCCAATAACTGATATTTCATGCCTTTTTTTTTCTTTCTAAACGGTAGTTCATCTCTTTTCAAGGTGAAGTCAAAACTGCATGACACTTGAAACTTGTGAGCTTAAAAGGGAGTCGAAGTTTATTCCATCATTCAGATCGACATCAGAGAAGAATCTTATAGTATCACATCTTTGGTCATATAAATTTTTAGCACTTTTCCTTGCAGGTTGACCCCCAAAAGGTAATGAAGCAAAATAATAGGTCTAACAATGTTTACTTTCGTTCACAAAGTGACAATGGGTAAACTCCTGTTTATCATGCATTAGATGTCAACGTGCATTTGTTTCATAAAGAGAGACAAAATACCATCTTCCTTTGGAAATTTCCAAGAGCTACAGGCATAGCATCAGACAACTAGAAGAATTCTGTTTCTATGGCAACAGACAAAGCCATCTTTTTCCCATCTTAATAAAGAATCTATTGAATAATAAGGGATAAATCTCTCCTTCTATTATTCATACAGATTTCATACCATTGGCAATTTCCTAGGCAGTTTTACTCTCAAAGCCAAAACTACACCAAAAGAAGCTGCCTTTCTCTGTCTCTTCATTTCTGGGTTCCAGATAACAAGGCCACACAAACTTGTGCCTGGAACAATAGCAAAAGCCTATGAAGTGTCCTATGCAGCTATGGTTTGTTTTACTGCTACTATAGGCCACAATTTCATACTTCTTTACTCTCCTTATCTGTTTATCGATCGTATAATCCATGCAGAACCTGCTTTAACATTCACGACCTAGTTAGATCTAATCTGTTCCATTATAGCATATTGTTCATCCAGTTCATAACAACTGCATAACGGCTGCTGTTTAAGTTAATAAAACATGGTGATTGGAAAAATGTAAGGAAATCCAGTTCTTGTGATAAAACATTAGATCTATGTTGGTGTCACATCCATAAGTGTTTTAGACAAACATGCAAATGTATAGAGACAATTTGACTGAAGTGAGACTTCAATGTTCTATTAAAAATATGTTGATGTGACCCCATGAATGTTACTTGCACCCCGTCATGTTTATCATGATGGACACCAAGTTTTATAGGTCATCTGGTAGAAAAATAGTACCTTTACAGGATAGTTAAAATCCCCAGCAAAGGCAAAAAGATATTCACAACCAAACTATGCTCATAATCATGCCAACCCTTAATATAACATCGGTAAGAGTCATCTCAACTAACAGAAACTTCTCTTTATCTAACAATTCCCTTCATCTATTGAGCATTATTTCTTACTTCTAACCAGTTATCATTTTCACTTTATTACAAGTAACTCAGATATTAGAGCAAACAACTTTTACATACATGGTTTTGGAGAAGTTTCATCCTCAATTCAGTCTTACAGAGCTTCTGAAGTTATACTTAAATCATATAGAACTTCACAAATTTAAAGCATTCAAGCTGAAGCCTAGAGCGCTATCCACTTCGAAATGAGTGAAAAGTAAATCAGAATGGGAAGTTAAATTGGATGCAGGTCAAAAGATCTGGTTCCCCACCTTCCCATGGTTAAGACTGCAAGCCTTGGGCTAAGAATTGTTAAAGTACATCCTGCCACAGAAAGAAGGGAACCAAGAATTGAAGAGCAAATACGGGAATTACTGTGACTATTCTTTTAAAGAAAGAATACCTCTAGATATCTTACCTAAGTACCACGGAGGTCTGGATAGGATTTTAACGAGCAACCTACAGATCCCAAAACAAGAATTGAAGAGTAAATACAGGAATTACTGTGACTATTCTTTTAAAAGAAGAATAGCTGTAGATATCTTACCTAAGTACCACGGAGGTCTGGATAGGATTTTAACGAGCAACCTACAGATCCCAAAACAAGAATTGAAGAGTAAATACAGAATTACTGAGACTATCCTTTTAAAAGAGGAATAGCTCTAGATATCTTACCCAAGTACCCTGGAGGTCTGTATAGGATTTTAACGAGCAATCTGATCCCAAAACAAAAATACAACCTTATTTTAATGCAGTTTATCTTGCTGAGGTGGGACAAGGTAGATAACTTAAGCAATAAGATTAAGTGGAAATTCTCACCTCCAGAAATCTACGAAAGAAAACCAAACAAGAATGTAGCAGCAGCAACCCCTCCCTGACACAATCAGATGTTAAGATGCATAACTGATGATGCATCTCTGCAGCTCAGGCCTCTAAAATAAGCTATAAACAGTTTCGTGAAATATTGATTACCCTTGTGAACAACATCTTAGGAACAGGCACTTCAAATTCCATGGTCAAAATTTTGACAAGACGTATACCAAGATTGAGAATTTCAACAGAAACACAAACACACAATGTCGCTGCAAAGTTAAAATTTTACAGACTACGCATACCAAACACATGTTATATTGCATGAGAAGGATCATATATGATTTTTCACAAATGAGCAAACAAGAGGAACTTCTATGAGTTTTGCTAAGAGCAGAAGATAAACATAATGAAGCTGCAGAAGTTGCCACAATTACTTTACAAAATTTCGCTAGATGGGAAAACTGAAATCAGTTGGCTGAATGCACTCAGAAAGGTAAATTCAAATACAATGTTGTGTATCATTATGTTAGCATATTGGCACACTTTTCAAGCCTCCCCTATACATTTTTGAGTGTTATTTGAACTTGCAAATAAGAAAATGTTCGTTTGATACATAAAACAAACTAATTCATAGAAAATGGGTTCATTTGTCAACACCAAAACCTTTTTTTTTCTTTATATGTATCAGCCATTTATCAAATCAACCAAACTATCTACCAACTGGAAATTCTCTTTTCACCATAGTATGAACAGAATGAAATGACCTTCAGATATTTCCTATATCTCTCTCCCTACTAAGAAAAAAACTTAAATCTATATCTCTAGATAGTCCAAAAATAGATATAATGGTGCTATTCCCAAGCTGTTTTCCTTTCACTCCCAATCTTCTGTAGCCTCATTCCGTCATTGCTTCATCCACTGTCTCCGATAATAACCCCGAGATGAACAACAAGAATACTATGGTCAATATCTGTCCTGTAAATTTGGTATGCAACACCAGGTGGTTTCTATTCTCGTTCTATTCTTTGCACAAGTAATAGCAACTCATTACGATTCATTTCCTCTTCATTAAGTTATCGGCTGTTAAAATTGTATCCCTCACTGCTCCAAGTAAAGAATGCTACTATCTTCAGCGTCTTACTGCTTCAGATATTCTTCCACACCTTCCTCATATCCCTTTTCTTATAGGGTAAAAATTAATATTATTGAACATGGGAAACCCCATATACAAAAAAAATATCTAAACAAAAAATCTACACAATAAATTATGGTTCTCTACAAAACGCACCCAGTCTTCTATACAAAGTGGAATCTCAGGGATGCACCTAAAGAAACCTAGAAAAGGAGGTTATTCTGCATATGCATAAAGTCAGATTCTACGCCATTAAAAATAGGCTCTCATATTCCACTTTGTAGAGAAAAACAAAAGTAGTGTCTTCTCTTTTGTGGACCCAAGTATGTAGCATCTAGGTTACTATATCTGGCATCGTCCAATGTGCGCTAAACTAATTTAACACTTCTCACCATAGTCGCATTGCCACATAATGCAACATGAGGTGGTTCATATCTTCACTGAGCATTTACACATAGAGCACTGTATATGCAATTCTCCTCGTCCTCAGATTCTCAGCTGCCAGGGTGGCACCCCTTGCTACTACCCAAGCAAAGCAAATCTATTTAGGTGCTCTAGTATCCAAGCTAGTGAATCGGAGAAACTGATTTCCTCTTCCACCAACAGCTTATGGGAATTTATGACTTAAAAGTAAACATTCCACCTCTGCTTAACCCACCTTCGCAAATTGCGTCTAGTGTGTAAAAAATTATGCTTGTAGTTGTTCCACCAGACTTTGAAATTTAGTTACACTTCCTGGCCGTGCAAGCTCCTCCTGAATCTCATGTTCCACAGAGCTCCATCCTCATTTTGACCACCTGATTTGTTGTACTTTAACTTGACATTCTAGAAATATTAGGTAACATTTTGACTTATCAAAACACATTATTATGTAACATGGACTTCAACATATTCTCTCTGAACACACCCTGAAATTAATTATGTTTTATCTCCTACCCGAAATGAAATGTTGTCACTGAAGGCGTCTGATTCCCCTATGATGTTGTCACTGAAGGTGTCTGATTCCCCTATGAAATTGTGAGCCTCGCTTCAAGGCTTAAGTGTGCCTTTAATAACACTTCCTAATCCACTCTCCCACCTATCTCCAAGTATTATCCTCTTCACAACAATATCCACAACCTCCCAATTTACATGGTTGTAGGCTCGTGAAGGTCTAGCTTGCATAATCTCCTGGCTCACCTTTCTTACTTCTACAATCAACCACTTCATTTGCACCCATTTTCGCACCAAGAATTTGCCTTCCTTCAACAAACGCATTTTAGAATGCAGACATTGTCTTGTCCACCATCTTCTCAAGTATTAAACTATTGGAAAGCACCTTAAAAATTATATATTAGATGCTTCTCACTAGATTAATAGGCATGTAGTATTTAATACACAAAGCTCCTCCCTTTTGGCACAATAGACTTCTTTCAGACTCTTCTGTTGTTAAGCAGCAATAGTATCCAATAAATCTTCATTGATCATGTTCCAGCATTATTGAAACCTATGTTGCGAGGACTCTCCAAAATACTGCTGCACCCGTGTCGGATTCTACAAAAATACATTGCTGTTGGAGAATCCGACACGTGCCCGGTGACATTTTCGAAGAGAATGAGCAACATAGATTGAAACAAAACCAAGGTAAATTCGTTCGAGCATGGTGCCTTATCTCCTGCACAACTCTATAACACCTCTCTCACCTCTTTTCTTTTCTCTCTCTACCCACTCGCTTCCATGTGTATAGAGGAATTCATAAAATCCAGTAACTGTCCCTCACCCCTCCTCGCCTTTATAACCCATGCCACTCACATACTCATATTGTATGAACTTACTTCTTCTATTTATCCTTGCTATCATATGAAATTTATTTATGTTTGAGTTTCCATCCTCCATATGGCGCTCGATTTTCATTGCCGCTATTCTCCTATGCTATTGCCAAGAATGTTATGTCCTCTTCCCTTTCTTTTACCCTTTACTATAACCCCCTTCCCTTTAGCTCTCCCACCTTCCCATAAGTTCCTTAATCTATACTTCTACCCTTCCAAGAGCCTTCTTATTCCACATGATTATGTCCAATAGCATATGAGCTTCTTTGTCAACTGGAATGATGATCTACTTGTAACTTTCTAGCATCTCCACTCTCCATCTATCAACAACAACAACAACAACATCCCCGTAAAATCCCACAAGCGGGATCTGGGGAGGGTAAAGTGTACGCAGACCTTACCCCTACCCCTAGAAGGGTAGAGAGGTTGTTTCCGAAAGACCCTCGGCTCGAGAAGAAGAAAAATAAGCAATAGACATTAGATCAGTGACAGCAATAGAAGATAAAAATAGTAACAGCATCGTAAGAAATAGAAAAATAGATGTAAAAGCAATAACTATAAACAACAATACTACCATAGTAAATAGCGAGGAAACTACATAAACCACTAACAACCCACAGCTAAACATCAACAGGCCAGCCCCGCCCCCGGTACAATCCTAACCTACGACCCTAATGCTCGACCTTCACCCCTCCCTATCCAGAGTCATGTCCTCGGAGATCTGAAGTCGCGCCATGTCTTGTTTGATCACCTCACCCCAATACTTCTTAGGTCGTCCTCTACCTCTCCTCGTACCTGCCAATGCTAACGTCTCACACCTCCTAACCGGGGCATATATGCTTCTCCTCTGCACGTACCCGAACCATCTAAGCATCGCTCCCCGCATCTTGTCTTCCATGGGAGCCACGCCCACCTTCTCCCGAATATCTACATTCCTAATCTTATCCAGCCTAGTGTGCCCGCACATCCATCTCAACATCCTCATTTTTGCCACATGCATCTTCTGGGTATGGGAATTCTTGGTTGTCCAACACTCAGCCCCATACAACATGGTCGGTCTAACCACCGCTCTATAGAACTTGCCTTTGAGTTTCGGTGGAACTTTCTTGTCACACAGGACTCTAGATGATAACCTTCATTTCATCCACCCCACTCATATGCGGTGCGTGACATCCTCGCATGTCTCCCCATTTCCCATCCCCTTGAATAATTGATCCAAGGTACTTGAAACTTCCTCTCTTAGGGATGACTTGAGAGTCAAGTCTCACATCCATGTCTGCTTCCCCCGACTCATCGCTGAACTTACACTCCAGATATTCTGTCTTGGTCCTACTCAGCTTGAAACCTTTAGCCTCAAGGGTCTGTCTCCAAATCTCCAGCCTCTCATTAACGTTGCGTCGCGTCTCATCAATCAGTATTATATCATCAGTGAACAACATACACCATGGCACCTCCCCTTGAATATGGTGTGTTAGCGCATCCACTCTCCATCTATCAAAGACCTAATTTCCACAGTTTGCCGCTTTCAACCATACATTATCATAAATAAAGGGGGTCGTGCATTGCTTCATATCTAGCATGAGTGGCGAGTGATCCAAAACCACCTTGGACAATATGACTTGCAACACTTTCAGAACCAATTTCTTTATGTGGTAAATGCTAAGAATTCGACAAGTCTTGATTTAGAAGTTGAATCAACTGACCTTGCCCAAGTAAATCCAGTCTTTTTAGAGGAAGGTCAATAAGAAAATGTTTATTGATTAACTCCAAGAACTCCATTGCCCTACACACTTCTCTACTTCCCATCCTTTCATTCAAAACCCTAATGGTGTTAATGTGCTCGCTATCACTCACGTGATATCCAAACCCGTCATAGGAGTAGAAAACCGAGTTAAGAAACTATCATCCAAGGTTCCCACCACTTACGTCTTGCCTCCTACAACTCTGCCCATAGTGTTGTGCTTTTAGATCTACAATCTTCGAAAGCTAGGAGAATCCACTCAACATCTTCGTCGTTATAGTGTTGTCAGAGGCTCATATAAGGAGTGCTAAAGCCTTGAAGCTCAGAGAAACTCAATGAAGGCGCTTCGCCTTACTTAGGTTGCGCTCCAATGTAGGCAAGGCACCCAAGGCGCACATCTCATCGCCTATAAGTTCCATCTTGAAGTAATACTAAACAGTAAATGTGATTCGCAAAAAGATACATTAATCGTTACGAAAAAGGAAATACCATTATGAATGAGATTGTTACTCTTTTATCGTATTAAATACATATTTTTGCTTTTTTCGTATTAAATACATATTTTTGCTTTTTTCTTCGTTGCGTCTTTTAACTAAATCCTACATGTTTATTGCATTTTGTGCTTAAAGTCCTGATAGACCTGAAGCGCTTTTTAACACTTTTTGCATTTGACAACATTAGCTTATCTGAATTGACATAAGATTTATTGAGAAAATGTATCTAACAAGAACAGTTCCCATTGTCCTAAACCACCAATAATTCCCCCGCTACTCCTATGGATTCAAGATTGGTCCATACCCACCATTTGTTACTCTACACTCTTCAAGACTGGTCCCTATCCATTTATAGTCCACACTCTTCAAACTATTTCATATGTTACTTGTTTTGTCAATCTTTCTTAGAAAACACCGGAGGGGAATCGTCCTTTCACGACCTCCCTTAATCACCATACTTTTGTCAGGGTCTTTGCCCCATACATTTCATGATATTATTTTAGACGGGCTTAAACTACCCGCGCTTTCTACTTCCCCATGCTCCCTCCTGCCCCCTATCAATACAAGAACAAAGAAGAAAACAGAAAACGACAAAGGCATCGAGATTTTTAATACTTCTCCTGGCAACAAACCCACGATCACACGCACAAAGATCAGCACATGCATCAAACATTCAAGCAAGCAAGAACATGCGAAACTAACATGGGACTAATGGAAAAATCAGCTAACCCAACAAGAAATAATGAAACCGTTGACTCCAAAAACCCAAAAAAGAAAAAAGAAAAAAAAGCAAAGAACAATTTTGCTATTTTTGAAATTAGTGGTGTTCTAGTTCCTCACATTGCCCGTATTCGACAAGAAACAAACAATACCCAGCAACCTCCAAAACTTAACACCTCATCACAAACAAGAAAATACTTAAACCAAAAATAAGTATAGCACCAAAAAACAATTGAGCTTTTAAAATTTCACGAAAATAATCAACAAACACAATATGGGAAGAAGAGTAACAGATCTGAAAGCAAACACACTCAGCTAACAACAAATAAAAAAGAAACAAATAAAACATGGGGAAAACAGAGGAATCTGAGGAAAGTACCTTGCGTGAATAACAATGCAAGAAAAGAGGAGACAAAATTTTAGGGTTATCAAAGGGAGGGGTTTGAAGGGGTTTTGCGAAAAATCCTCTGTTAAATGTTAGTTGGTAATTTGTTTCACGCACGCTAATAGGTTTTGGGAGGCGAAAGAGATGAAACGCACGCGTAGGTTAGGCGCGTGGTACAGGTGAATCTTTTAAAAAAGCGCAGTGGTTGATGCTAAAGTACATGATCCAGTTGGCTATTTTACATTTCGCTCATGTCTGAAACGCGTTGGAATCGAGCGTGAAGATAAGGTTAATCTTAACATATTTTCTGTTGGAATCGAGCGTTCACTTTTTATATCATGCATGTGCTTTTTCATACCTAAATTGATTTCGCAATTGTACATTTATACACGTTGGAAAGTTGAATTACGTCCATGAAACCATAATCCATTGATTTTTCAAAATTAAGAAAGAATATGATAGGCTCCACTAAAATCACAAATGCTCCACTATAATTCAAATTCATGTATAATAATATATAAATTGTGATATCTTGAACATGGAATTATCTTATTGAGAAATTTACAATTTCTTTTCGCTTGTCCATTCATGTTGTTGCATTTGATTTTTTTTTTTTTTTTTTTT